>CAEFZX010012723.1:0-71182 GCA_903066825.1 Alfaro cultratus | reverse complement strand
CCTGCTTCAAGTCTACTTGGACAGCTTTCATGCTAGCTGGGATACCCTTCATGCTAGTTGGGATGGCCTTCATGCTACTTGGCATAGCCTTCATGCTAGCTGGAATACCCTTCATGCTAGCTGGGATACCCTTCATGCTAGTTGGGATGGCCTTCATGCTACTTGGCATAGCCTTCATGCTAGTTGGGATGGCCTTCATGCTAGCTGGAATACCCTTCATGCTATCTGGGATAGCATTCATGCTAGCTGGGATAGCCTTCATGCTAGCTGGGATAGCCTTCATGCTAGCTGGGATAGCCTTCATTCTAGTTGGGATAGCCTTCATGCTAACTGGGATAGCCTTCATACTAGCTTGAATAGCCTCCAGGACTACATTCTTGTTAGCTTCACCAGTTGTCGGCTTCATCCAAGTTTCCTGACACCAAGTCATCTGTATTGTTTTTAAATGTGTTTTTAAAGACAGTTTTGGTGTTTTGCTGTTCCTCATAGCATTTTAAATAGAAAATCTTCATAAACTTGATTGTGTCTGGGAAAATCTTGGGCTAAACTGGCAATGCTTGATAAAGTGTCCTCCTCTTCCAACAGTCCCTGACCTAAATAATAAAAATGATTACAAATTCTTTAGAATCGTTCTTTGTATTCACAATAGTGTTACTATTAGTATTACCGTGTCCTTCTTTCGGTAATTCCATCAGGCTAGAGTTTATGAATACAAATTGACAGAGGTTGTAAAACTCAATGTATTGTTTTCCTTCTGTTTCGTTGCTATTGACTACTTTGTGTGGTTCTGCCACATAAAATCCCAGTGAAATACACAGAGCTTTGTGTTTGTAATGTGACAGAAGGTGATAGATAAAGCAGTAGGCTGCTGCTCTCGTCTCCTCCATTAAAAGGGAATGAGCAGGTGGTGATTTGTCTGAAGCAGCACTGAGACTTTGCTGAGTCGCTGTGAAGGATGTGTGAGCGCGGTGTTGATGGGCGGCTAAATCGTATAAACAGGTGGAAATGGGTCTATCACAGGTTGCTCAGGGGGATTACTCAGTGGGGATGGGAACAGTTATGTGATCATTCTGATCCTTTAGTCATGGTCTGCCTCAGATGTCGATCATTAAAAACATTAATTAGACGAGAGCAAAGGTTCTTTTAGGGTGGAAGGTGTTACCTGCTATGCTGTACTGTGAAAAAGTGTTTCAGAGGCTATAAAGAGCAAACAGTGTGTTTACCTTTGAAACTACAGTTGAAACCAGAAGTTTGCATACATTGAATTTTTCTGACTATAAGAGCTACCAAACACTCAGAAAATGTATGCACATTTCTGATTTTAATGACATTAATAAATAAAAAATCTTAAATATTCTCTCTTTTTTGTGGAATTTAGTGAATAGAAATAATTTTGATAATTCTAACTGGCCCAAAACAGGAGAAGTTTGGTCTGATTTAATTTCAGACACTGGGGGGGGGGGAGGCGTATTTTGCTTTTTTACAGTGTTTTTAAGCTTCTGGTTCCAATTGCAAGCCCAGACTTTGACTTGGCCACTCCGAAACCTTTATCTTTAAGGCTTTAAGGTGTTGAGCTACCCAGAGGCTAACTCTGCTCTGCTTCAGATTGTTATCTTGTTACACAAACCAAGCCGAGGCCAAGTTCTTTTTCTTTTTTCAAATGAAAAAAAAAAAAAAAAAGTCATTTGAATGATGCAGACTGATGTTATTTGTGTCTGATATTGAAAATGGTTTGATCTGAAATGTTTTAAGTGTGACAAACTAGAAATCTGGATGAGGGAGAGTATTTATTTATGAGTCTATATCCACATGGTGTAGTTTTAATGAAAAGAAAAATGTGTGTGTTTGTTTCCTTCCAAGGGTACAACAGGTGTTGCCTTGTGGGCCACGACTGGGGTGGAACCATAGCTTGGCTGTTTGCCATACACTACCCTGAGATGGTGACCAAGCTGATAGTCCTGAACTCCCCCCATCCTTCTGTGTTCACAGGTACGATCTCGTCACAAGTATATCCGCACGCGTCGCTCTTCATTCTTCAAAGGAAAACCAATTTTCCCTCATGCTAATTAGAGAAGCTCTGATCTGGCTCTCGGAATATTACAGGAATTATGATCGCTAATTAGGAGGCGTCATTACTTCGATTGCGTGTCTGCATCCAGCTGGCAAATCTTCTTCTGCCTTTGGGGTTGCAGGATGATGAGGAGCTAATTACAGGGAGGCAAGCACAAAGCTAGAACAGCAGGTTTGACTGCAGGAGACGGGGCGGCAAAGTCAAATCCCATCCACCGCCCTTGCAAGTGTGCGCAAACTTCCTGTTAATTAAAGCCAAAAATGAAACGTCTCCCTCGCTCCCCCTCTTGTCTGTCTTCTCTTTCTCCTCCAGACTACGCTCTGCGTCACCCCAGCCAGCTGCTGAAATCCAGCCATTTCTTTTTCTTCCAGCTGCCCCGCTTCCCAGAGCTCATGCTCTCCATCAACGACTTCAAGGTGGGTTTACATGCTTTTCAAGGTCAAGCTTGTGTGCATGCGGGCACACACTTGTGTGTCTGTGTATATACGTGTGCGTGCACTGGTGAATGTCGCACACTGTTGCAGTGTTTGTTTTTCTGTGTCAGTGTCATTGGTAGACATGCAGTCTTGTGTACAATCTACAAATACTCACCTAATATTCAAAGAGTCCCCCATTTAATCGGGTTGATATCTTTTTCCCTGATATGTAAATGATCAGAGACCATTTCAGATTTGTCAACAGATTGGATTTCAATTATTTTGCATAAATACAGCTTCTTAGTGCTGAGGCTGAAGCTGCATTGGCTTCTTTCCTATGAGAGGAAGCTGGTGCCTTATTATCGCCTTATTAAACGGTGCTGCAGTGCAGTTTCTGTCCCCTACGATGGAGTATTAGGGCCAGACTAAGAACGAAAAAGTAAATTACAAGAATAAAGTCAGAATATTATGGGAATAATGTCATAATACTGTGAGAAAAAAGTAGTATGAGAAAAAGTCATAATATTGCTAGAAAAGTCACACGACAACAAAGTTGAAATAATATGAGAATAAATGTCTAATAATACAAAAAGTAAAGACAATATTTTAAGAATAGAGTTATAAAAGTACAAATAGAAAGTTCTAATATTACAAAAATGAATACAGCATTGAAGTCAAAATAATATGACTAGAAACGTTTTGCTTAAAGGTTTTAGATTATCTAATAAATGGTGGTATCAGACAAAAACATCCAAAGTTGATTCAAAAATTCAGTTTATAAAGCTTCCTGAACTTGCGATATCTCCAGACATCATTATGGAGGACTTTCAGTTCAGCCTCGTTGAAGATCAACTGATCACAAGGGATGAACTTTTCAGCAGCTTTAACTTAATTTTACTTAATGAGTGAAATGGTTGTGAATGATGCAGACTGATGTGTGTCTGACATTGAAAATGGTTTCATCTGAAATGTTTTAAGTGTTATAAACTAGAAATCTGCATGAGGGTGAGCCGATTTACTTCTTTCTTGAATTTTAGAGATCCCTGTTGCTTTGGCAGCAGTTTTGATAATCAGCTTTAACAGTGATGCCATATTCAGTCTGAGTTTTTCAGGTTTAGACGCACAGCATGAGATGCCCGAACAGCATCTGAAGGTCGACAGAGAAGCTGATCTCACCCGCGATGCAGCTTCTCTGTCTCACGTTACGGGAACGTGGGCCGTCCTCCTGCAAATTTTCTACCAATCAAACGGCTCCAGTGTCAGTCTGCTGTCTGTCTGTCCTGCAGGCCCTCAAAGCCTTGTTCACCAGTCGGAGCACCGGGATCGGGAGAAAGGGCCGATGGCTCACTGCAGAGGACTTGGAAGCCTACTTGTATGCACTCTCACAGCCCGGAGCTCTGACAGGAGCTCTCAACTATTACAGGAATGTCTTCAGGTGGGGGGCTGACTCATATCTCATATCTTTTTTTTTTCTTTAAATAAAAAAAAAGAAGAAAGAATTGGAGAAAAGTCTTCTAAAGGATCTGAAAGCATCTGGGGTAACTCACTGACCTGCCCCACATACACAGTAGCAGGATGGTTTTCAGCCACCGTGACCCGGTTCTGTTGACAAAATGTCACCTGATTGTTTATCGCTTTATTTAGCCAAACTAACAAACCTTTCATATGCTCAGAGTCGGACTGCGTCGCAGACCAATGTGATAAAACCTTTTGTATCCTTAAAGGGACAGTATTATGTAAAATCCACTTTTTACATCATGTTCTAATGTTATTCCTTTATTAACCCTCTCAGGCTCAAATTAAGTTCTAGTTGCAGGAAAAATCTGATATTTGGAGAAATTGCAAATCTGCAACATCTGCCTGGAGAGGGTTAAAACCATAACTGGAGTGATCCCTGGATTCATTTATGCTTGTTTGAGTAATCCTTTAATCTCCATGGCAACCATTCAGCTGTGCAAAACGTCTGGTTGGACCTAGCTGCAGTTTCCAAGCTTCTAAGCTCTGCCTCACACCACAACTCCCCCTCTGAGGTCCTTCAGACTAGCCAGCAGCAATTAGCAAACAACTGGTGAACCTGCACATCTGCTGAGTTCAGCATAAGACCTCTCAGTGCAACGCTGGTAGAAACATTGTCAAAAGGTCTATAGAGTGGCCATGTTTTGATGACTTCCTGCAGGCAGAGTTTCATAATAAGCAGAAGTTTTTAAAGATACGGCGGCCCAATTTCAAGGAGTTTAAATTTTAAAGTCAAATTTCTTTTAAGTCATATTTAATATGTACAGCAGTAGTTACTTGATTGTCCTATTAAATAATACTGAAAGATGCCTAATGCTGCCCCTTTAAGCCATATTTCTGATGTCTTCTGTGAAATTTTAAAAGGTTTCTGAGTAATTACCATTTTAAAAAGGTTTAACCGCTTTAGTTAAAGTGCTTGTCACAAAAACAACAGCCACAAAGTAGTGCATGATTGGGAAGCAGGAGAAAAATATGGTTTTCAAAATTTTCTTCATTGTGATATACATTAAGCTCAATGAGACTGGATGGAGAACATCTGTAAACATTTATTCATTTTCTGGTCTGCCAACAGATTCCCCATTGACTGTAACTGTACCAATTCAACAGAGGAACATACAGGGAACAGCTGCATTTATATTGAGACTTAATAAAGCACAGGTGGACTTTTCTAACTAATTAGAGGACTTCTCAACATAGCAGAGTTCTGCCTTACTGACTCTTTTGTGTGTTCAGTGAAATTGACTAGCTGTCTGCCAGACATTTCATGGTGTTTTATTGAGTTTCTTGGCGAACATCATCTGTAAACGTTCACTGAACATTCATGGCTACGCTCAGGGAACGCCGTCTGAACGTTACCTGGGTAACAAAATGAGGGTTCAATTGAAATGGCCACCACCAGGTTTTTTTTATTTTTTATTTTTATTTTTAATGAAAAGCTGTCAAATTTATTTCTATATCAAAAAGAAAGTTAAAAGTGCATTACACCATAAAAACATAAAACAGTGACCAATTAAACATTAGATTTTGTCAGATGCAAAATCATCACACAAATATACCTGAAATATATTGATCAAAGGTTCAGTTCTTTGACCTTTCACCTCTAAACAGGTGGGGTTTTAGCTTTGATTTCATTGAACTCAGTGTTTCAGCAGTTTTGCAGTTTTGTGAAAGTTTGTTCCAGTTTAGAGGAGCATAAAAACTGAATGCTGCTTCTCCATGTTTGGTTCTGAGTCTAGGGAGCTATGCAACATGTGTTCCACTTCACGGTTATGCTTTACTTTGTGTTGGCCCACTACATAAAATTTCAAGTAAATGCATTATTACAATTTGTGCTTGTACTGTTGCTAAATGTTGCAACAATTCATGGTGTAAAATTTAGTTATCTGGTAAGTCACCTGCGACTTACCAGTGGAATAGCCTTTGTGAGTTAGCCATAATAAGCATTACTAATTCACATACAAAACATCATGTAGAGAACATCTAGAGAACATTTATTTCTCTTTTAGAGAAATAGAAACACACAAGATACACGTTTTAAAAACAATCTGTATAAATTAGCAATAGTATCTAAAAATAGTTGCTATTTTTAGATGATAATATCTAAAAATACTATCATCGCTGACACAAGTCTACCAATTATCTACATCATCCTGCAGCTTTCTTTAATAAACTATCCACTTCTGTTAGCCGAAAGGAAGAACAGGGAAGAATATTGAAGGGTATGTACTGTATTTATTTTTTTTTTTAACATGTGAACTGTGTGTGCATGACTGGGCAGGCCATCTGCTCCCTTCTCAAGCAACGAGCTTCCTCGGAATAGCTTTTATCTGCTCACATGAAAGAAATTGTGCTGACCCATGACCACCAGGAATGTAAATATTAATGTACAGCCATTCATTACTCATCCAATCATTTCATATGTGTTGATTAACCCTTTAATGATGTATCTGAAAACACACCGTACCATGGTGTGGGATTTCACTATCACTATAGTGCAGATAATACAAACAAGAGCATTTCAGTTGTTCAGGATCTACTGGGCCTGTTTCAGGTGAGCTCAGAAGTCTCAACTCAAAGGGAGTTGAGACATTTTTCTAGTGTTGTGTGGCCTCCAGAAGACCAGACCAGAGTCCTTCTCCTTTGTTCCTTGTTGTTTTCCTGCCAGCTCTACTGCAGTTTGGTTCACTTCTGGCTGCACTGTGAACGTAGCTTTAGTAGTGTGTGATTTTTATTTTTCGTACAGGCAGCACAACACACTGCTTGAAACCCCCCCCCAAAGATTTCAGAAGGGCACTTTTAGTCTGGAGTTAAAACGGCATGTGCTCTAGCACCACCTAGTGTCTATCTGTGCACCTTCCTGTTCTTACCTACCTATTTCAGTGACATACATTGAAGTTTGCAGGTTTAATGTGAAAATATTTAAGAAGTATGAATATTTCTGCAAAACAATTTCTTTTTTTTCTTCTTCTTTCATATGTCAGCTAACCTGTAACTCGTATGTATTTGTCACCAGCTCTCTCCCTCTGAGCCGCAAGCACGTCAGGTCTCCGGTGCTGCTGCTGTGGGGAGAGCGGGACGCATTCCTGGAGCAGGAGATGGCCGAGGCGTGTCGCCTCTACATCAGGAACCACTTCCGTCTCAATATCATATCCGGGGCCAGCCACTGGCTGCAGCAGGACCAGCCCGACATTGTCAACACCCTAATATGGACCTTCCTGAAGGAGGGAGAGGGACGCAAAAGCTACAGGAACTAAACCTGCACTCCCCCCCAACACCCACCTCGCACCGTCCCCCACTCTCCCGGAAAGCCTTGAATATGCCTGTGATACCAAGCAACATAGTGATGATGCAATCATTCTTTAAATTTTTTCACATTTTAGATATATATTTTTTAAAAAGAAGTCAGCGAAGAAAAAGGAGAGAATCAAAGCACACCTCTCGCTCAACAGGAGAGGACACGCGTTTTAAGATATTGTTTTGCACATGGCAGCGACATATCCGCCTTAAAGTTTCTGTCGGTTTCAGCATTACAAATGTGTGGCGAAATCTTTTTATTTGTTTGTTTGTTTGTTTTTCTTCGTGACCTGTATCGTGTGGTGCCTTTTAACTTTGGAGCCGTCACGGTGTGAAGACGTCCCGGGGCGTTGGGGCGTGTCGTTGTCCCCTGTTCTCGTGTCGCTCCACTGTGTTTCGGGCCCAGTTCTCTGGAAGGCCCCCAGGGCTTTTTGTTTATCAGGTAGTGTTTGTCAAAATGGAGGTTTTCTTTTTTTAGTAAGTTTTTATTTTTTTTCTCCCTCAGATATCTGCTCAAATATAAAGAATGTTAGCTTGATCTTGCTGTAGAGAAATGTTAAGTGACGGTTGCCTATTGTACTATTTTGTATCTCTTCCTACACACTGCATTTTGAAACTCACTGAGCCAGGTCGACGCTGTTTGATTTTCTAAATAAACTGAATAAGTGTCTGTCAGACTGCAATGCTTCTTCGGGTTTCCAGCCTATTTTTGGGTGTTTGAAGCTATAAACAGAATCTCATTGCTCTGTTTTTGTGCTTGTAGCTGTCTCAGCAGCAGTCACTGTACGCTTTTACACAGAGGAGATGGGGGGAAAAAAAAAAAAGAGCAGAGGAAGAGGCTTTATTAAATTTATAGGAGTCAAGTGACACAGCAGTTTGAAGCTTTTTCTGCAGAACAAACTTCTGGATAGTTGATATTTATGACTTTGCTTTGTGCCAAAGAAAAATGCTGATGTAGAGCCATAATAGTTTCACATAAACAGCTTTCAAAGCCACACTGTTCCACCTGAAGATGTAGATTGGGCCGGTTTCAATTAAAAGAACTAAACTGGAAATTTCTATTTTTTTATTTTATATTGCTGAACTATACACCTGCACTATTGTTTGAAATTAATAAACATTTTTTTCCCTTTGAAAACAATTGTTTTTGTCCTAATGAATTCATGTTTAACCCCAGCTGCTCTCTGCAATGACAGCAAAACAGATGTTTGAAGGCATTTGTGCTAATTTGCCGGATATATTAAAAGTGGCGTTGGCAACCTAGTAGGACGAGAGCAACAATTGGAGGAAGAGACGATGACGTCATGTGCACGCTTGGGACCCTTCAGGAACAGTCAGGAAATCTCGAAACAGGCTATTTTTACAGTCCGCATTTTACAAAGAAATAAAAAATGATTCGTTTTCAGGTGGGAAATAAGAATGGTCAAATTTATATATACAATACAAATAGAATAATCCTTTATTTGTCCCTTTTTGCTGAAATAGGTAGGTGTAGGCGCAGCAAATTTTGGAGGAATAGAAACACACAAGATACAACAATCTGAATAAAAGTTGGAAACTATACAGCTGTGAAAGTAAAAGATAATACGTTTTCCTTTTTCATTTTCTACAAACGGTACAAACTTGATTCAATATATGCCCATTCCAAACGTCTCATTCTACTTTTTAGTTTTATTTTTGCCTTAGAAAGAAAGTTAGCTGGAATTTCTGTTTTGTAATCTCAGTGCCCTTTGTATTTATATTCATGCGTAATCCATTTGGATCCAGAAAATTGCAAAACTGAATCAAATCTATCATCGCATAATGGGAGAGATAACGTGAATGCAACTAACAGGCTATTTAGAATTGGGAATATCGGGGACAGATAAAGGCGTCGTCCTAAAAGCGTGACAGTCCACGTGCTCGCACTGCGCATGTCAGAATACTTCCTGACTCGTCCGCTCCTTGGTTATTTGTCAAACCGTGTCCCGTGGGCGGGGAGCAGCGTGTAGCAGTGATGTCAACAACATCGGTCAGTGGGTCAGCACCCTTGTAATGTCGCTACGTGAATATATACAAATGCTGCCAAAGGGAAAAAATACGGAATATTATTTGTGCTGGTCTGTTTTTGTCACGAGCCACTCGAAGTTCACGTTTAATCACATGCACGGTTATCGGTAGCCAGTCTTAGCTAGCGCTAGCATGCTAGCTTTGAAAGGAAGATAAGAGATGTGCATCACCTGTGTATTTAGTGAAGCACAGACGGAAGCCAACGGAGACAGAACAGGCGCACTCTGACAGTTCAGGTATGTTTCCGGTATGTTTATGTGGTTTTGTTGGTATTAATTCAGACACGGTTAAATAACTGCTGGACTTTTAACTCCCCCTGTTTCTTTTATTTATTAACTAAGCGCTTGATATTTTAAAAATAATTTACGCCCTTATTTACGTTATGAATGTGCGGTGAAAATTATCTTGTCATCGTTGTCAAACAATTTTGATTCTTGCAGCCGCTACCTCTTGTTTCCACTAACTTGCGAAACAGCGCCTCTCCGGTCAGTTCGGCGAAAAGCGGTATTGCTACAAAAACAACAGCCTGCAGAAATATCTGTATTATACACAGAGACATTGGATTACATCTGCAGTCAGTAAGATTATGTAGTATGGTTTCTGAGTGAATATGTTTCCCCCCAACTGTTTAGATTATCATGCCATTATTTGCAACTTGAGTCTGTTCTCAAATCACAAAGTGAGCTATCTTATATGTTTGTCTTTTAGAGAATTTCTTGAGCCATGATCAACACTGAAGCTGCAAGAGAATTCCAGGCCAAAGAGCGCAAATACAAAGAGCAGCTGAGGAGATGTTTATCATCAGCTTTGTCTGCAGACCTCAACAGGTAATATTTACCTCTAACTGCACAGGCATTGAAAAAAAATCACGTATTGTTTTCCTCGCACTTCACAATTATTATACCTCTTTGTTTTGGCTGACCACTTGAAGAACTCCAGATAAAATGCACATAAATTCTTGTGCTTGCGTATACTTAATTTTTGTAAAATTATATTGCAAAATATATTTTTAAAATTATATCGTGAATAATATAATTGTGAGAAAAATGTGAAAATGTTAAAGAGGGATAGCCGTGAGCCTGACTCTTAAAGTAAAGCCATATGAAGAAGATATCAACACATCGAGCTCACCAGGAATTTCTACTATAAACAAACGTTTTTAATTAGCTAATTGGTCACATTGATACAAGCGACTTGGGATGGGAATCCTCTTTTTAACAAGAATGACCTGTCAGGTTTTTTTTTTTCTTCACTGTGATTGGAGCTGCAGAACAAATGTGACACCGACATTTGATCTATGAGTGCACACTTGGCCGACGCAGACTGTTTTCTGGGTCACCCAGATCAGTCATAGCGGCAGGATGAGATATGATGATGGTAAAGAAGAGGTGGACCGCCTCAGGACTTGTGTGTTCCAAAGTCCTGAAGTGGAAAAACAGGCCATTGGATATATGTTTAAAGCTCTGGACAGAAATTACGATGAGGCTTGAAAAGTATGGGAATTTGATTAATGTATCTCCTGGGTCTGGATAAGCAGGGAATAAATAAAATAGAGAGCAATTTCATTTTGATTTTTAGGGTTACGATTCAATTCAGAAACGGCTTATAATCCGGAAACCAATTTTTCTAATCTGTCTAGATATTCTGTTTAAAACATGTAAGTGACAACGGGGAAAGACAATTAAATACTGTATCAAATTCCATCAGTTTATATTTATACAAAAATAGGCGTGTGCATCGAATCCTGTAACTTAAATGACCAGTATTCAGTTAGCTTAGCTGCCTGACTTTTTATTAAATAAAAATATCATTTGTACAAAAAATTAAGCAGACTCAATTTTTGAGCTTTTTGAATTGATTCAGAATTCCCAGGACTAGAAATTGTGATTCTCTGTGGAATAGATTTTTCTGACCCTCTAAAATAGAGTATTAAAAGGTTTCTTTACTTTTGATCTTTTCATTCACCCATCAACTAGGTGTTTTACTTTATATTTTTTTCCTGGTTCCATATTTAAAGCTGCATCACTGTGCTCTGATTTTATAGTGAAGGTTTTTTTTATATTTAGACTTTAAATGAGTAAACATGTCTGACCACTCTGGATATTTAAGTCAGGCAAAGTATCGAATTCCTTAAAACACTTTAGATTGGTGGTCGGCTGATACCTGCATGTAAAACTGATCTTATTTGCCTCTACAAAGGCAGAGCTGACTGACAGACCGGCCCAGCAGGTCATGTCTGTATGTTTGCAGTTAACAATAGTCACCCCACTGTTGCCAACTCGGCTACTTTCTCGCTATTTTCAGCAAAGTTTTTAAAGATCCGTGATCGGACAAAAAACTGCAATCGGTGCACCACTATGCTGTCATCTTCCTAAAATAGTGACCTAGGTAAAAAGTTTGCTAAGTAAAAAGTAAGATTTAGGTAAAAAAATAAAATAAAAATTATTTTTGCTAAAATAACTTTTGGCAAAAAAAAAAGACTGAATGTGATGATATGGAATTCTGAGAAAATGTGTAAAATGTTTAATTTCTATTTTTTCTTGGTTTTAATATCTGTGTATTTGTTGCTATGGTTTTACAGTCTGAGGCAGAAGCCTGGCAAATAACTGCTGTGTGTCTCTCCAGGTTGCTGCAGGAGGAACTTGAGGCAGATGTCTCCCTGTATGCGGGTTCTGGTTCAGTCCGAGCTCACAGAGCCGTGTTGCTGGCCAGAGCTCCTCATCTCCTACGAGGACAGACACATAAAGATCCCATCATCATCCATCTGCCAGGTTACGATCTGCCAGCACTGAAGGATTTTCTCAGGTAGATTCTGAGTTCTCTTCTGTTTCCTGGTTTACTTCACAGAACAGCATCACTTAAAGAAAAGTTGAGTCGACTTCTATGAAAGCAGCCTCACTTAGCTTCTTGGTTGTAATGATGCTATAAATGAGCTTTAACAATCTGTGAGTCCAGTCGTTTAGATGAATTCATAATACCGCTGAGAATTTTCTGTTTGTGACTCATACTTGAAAGGTTTCAGATTTCTCATTGAGAGGTTTGATCCTTTAGGGAGAAGCAGCAAATTAGTCAATATGTTACTCGGGTTTTCTGTTAACTACAGTATATACGCTCATTCTTAAAAAGCAGCTGCTGCTGGGAAAGCAGAGAGACAGATTCTTACAGCAGTCATGGGCTCCTACATCACATTAGGACTTCTTATACTTACATGTGAACTTTTGATGTTGTTTGCACTGAATGCCGACTCAACGGGCTGCCAGCTGAAGAGATGAAGGCTGAGAATAGGGCCTTCTTCAAAATGAATATAAAAGTATTTTTATTTCATTTAGGCAATTGAGTTTCCTTCTGAAGTTTTAATCTGATCCAGCTTCATTGAACTTGGTGGGTTTAATTGGAGAGAGCTGGCTAATGTGCACAGTCCATTTCATTTTATTGGAGTTGAGGTTTGAACAATTCCAGAAGCTTAATGTTGCTTTCCAAAACAGTTATAAAATCTTTTTATGATCCTTGTCTCGCCAGAACAGCCAAGTTCTGAACTGCTTCAGTGCCAGTGGTTCCTGTGGACTGGACAAAATAGACTACATGTACATTCTTCAGTTTCACCTCAACTCTGCTTCTAGATGATTTAAACTTGAATATAACATGATGTTCCAACAGGATCCCAAACTGTGACAGACTAACAGCCACCCTGACCTGAGTGATATTGGAAAAGTATGGGTCATTCTTCAGAGCTAAATGAATCAAACTCTAGCATTAGCGATAAAAAGACTGGATAAATATCCAATCAGAATCCTGCCTAAAGCTTATTGATTGCTTCTCTGCAACTCCCCAATGAACATTTCTCTAAATATTAGTGAGAATGTATGTATAATTTTGACCTTATGTTCAAACCTTTTCACCCTGTTCTTGTTTTAAGACTGGTGGTTGTAGACATGTTCCATCCTGAAATTAGATGTGGTTCACATGTATCTTTAAAGCTCATTATTGCTGTGACGTTCATACTACTGATGAACATAAAAGCTTTTTACATGCACTATAATATCTCCCACATCAACCAACTTCCTTTAATGCAGAGAAACTGCAACTCCTGCGATAACAGGAGTTGTAATACTTAGTTTTCTCCACCAGGGGCAATGATTCATTTCTAACCTCAACCCCTTTCTGCCTGAGCTATGTGCCTGCTTGTGCTAAAAGAGAACTGTATATTTGTTCTGAGTTAAATGCATTTTAGGAAAACAGATGTTAGCCAATTAGAGAAATGAATACAACACTGCCTCTCAGTTCCCATGTGGTCAAGGTAGTATACCAGGCAAAATACAGCGTATACATTGTTTTTGAGAAGGTTTATGTCACTGATTAAGATAAACGTCTCTGCCCACAGGGTGAAAATACTACTCAGTCCTGTGGCGACAGAAGTCATTTTGTGTCAGATGATACTGTAGCTTGGAAATGCACAAAAGTTTAATTAACTTTCAGAGTCTTACCCACAGGCAAGTGTACACAGCAGAGCAGAGCATGCGAACGGCTGAAGCAAACCGCGACGCAGAGAGCAGCACTGCAAACCGAGCAGATCCTCACAGTTCCACTGACTCAGGTAAACAGATGAACACGTGAAGGGTTTATTCTGGATCATGTGACCACTAAGCTGCCCATCTCTATCCACTTTCCTCACTTTATGTTTTCTTAGTCATAATCTACTTAAGAGCTAATCCCGTTTGGGCCTTTGTTGCTGTTCCTGATAATTACAACAAGTTCCTGCTTTAGATGACTGCAGATTTAGACCCTGCCTTGTCTTTATTCCCTTAGTTTACATTGTTTTATCAGTCACATAATGTATCCAGAGCAGATTAAAGTTCACATACGATGTTTTGGTGCTTCCTTATAATTAATCTCTGCTTCTGTCCAGATGTGTTTGTTCTTGAACCAGCCTCAGGCCTCAGTGCTGACTTGCTGGATCTGTACAAAAGGGGAGAACAGTGCGACATCACCATCCAGGTGGCTGAGCAGGTCTTCTCCTGCCACAGGTAGAACTACTTTAGTAGCTAACCACTAGACTACAGTTTCTTTGAAAAGTGTTCATACACCCTGAATCTTTTCTAATGATGTGAAATCTTATGGCTTTGCTGAGTAAAGGAACTCGTTTAGATCCCAAATTGTTTCTTAAAGTTTTTGTTGAAGTTAATTTATAACTAAATAAGTAATATCAAATTGTGTTTTGAACTCTGTTACTAATTTGCAAAATATACAGAACTTGAAGCCTTTAATATTCATATAGTTTGATGGTATTCTCAGAAAACAAACCTCCACTATTAGAACTAGTGAATAGAAGTGGGAAGGGAATCTAGAACATTTCTGAAGAAATTTAAAAGCGACCTTCCACAGTGAGCGTATTCGGACTCAAATGAGGGGTTCTGATGCTGACTTAGTTTCTGTGGGCCTCAAGTTTGAGCAACAAAGCTTAAATGGCTTAAAACAAAAGATAGTTTGTGTCTGTCTTTGTTGCAGATCATGAAAATGTCCAGAGTTAGCTAAAATGCTGTCAGTAACATTTGAGTTATCAATAGCATGTTGACCTCCAGTAATATACTCCATCTAGTATGCAAACAGCAATGTATAAGCTAAAATTAGCAAAAATGCTAAGGTTAGTTCTATTTATGTCGGAAGCATATGGGCATCATAATCATCATTAGCCTTTTTGACTAACATTGATTTATTTCATAATGTTTGCTAACAGCAGTTTAGAAGCTAAAATTAGCTAAAATGCTGTCAATAGCATGTTGATTAACACAGATGTTTCAATTCAGCATGTTAAGTTTAGCTTTCATATCAAGTTAGCTATACTGCTAATTTATCTACTAAGCTAATGTTGCTCTGCAATGAAATGTATCTATGGCAGGCCCCAACAATACCTTGTTTTTAGAGGTTCTTACAGCTACAAATCTGAAAATGTGGTGTGCAGTTGTATGCAGCCCTACTGAGTTAATACTTTGTAGAACCACCTTTTGCTGGGTTTCCAGCTGTAAGTCTAATTGGGTGTTACTCTACCAGCATTCTGCATCTAGACATGGAATAATTTCAATACTATATACTGCAGTATGATTCAAGCTGAGTAGCTGTTATTAGCATATATATTTGATTTTTGCCTCAGATTCTTAATTGGATTAAAATCCAGACTTTGACTGGGCCATTTTAACACTTGGACATGTTTTAATTTAAACCTAGCAATAGTATCTCTACCTATGAGAAAAACTAATCTGATGGCAGGAGGCAATAGTTCAATTCAGTTTCACTTAATTATGGTCAATTATCAACATTAAACACAGAAATCAAAAACAATACTACGTTACCCATAGTTAGGCGGAAGCCAAGGCTTATGCCTGCCTACCAAAGCAAAATGTTTTCTGAAAGTGGGAACCTGTACATATGGGCTGCAGGGACAGGCATTTGTGTTCCTTCTGCAAACACTTTCAGATATAAAGTAAAAGAAACAAAATTAATGACTTTATCACATAAAATCCTTTTATAAGTAGTGTTTATAACAGGTCTAAAAAAAATGAAGAGTTGTGAATGCTTTGGCAGGGTTCAGTATTTGGAGGTTATGGTAAATATGAACAAACTAGAAAACTTTTATCAATTTTGATATAGTTGCATATTCCAACCACATACAAAATGTTGTATTCTACATTGCCTAGCAGGTGAGGCTATTCATGATTGAGTGTAAGAGGTATATCCATAGTTATATCACATATTTTCTCTTTAAAAGTGCATAGTATCAATAACTGAATAGAAATTTCACAATATAATTCCTTTATCCAGCACCACCTACTGGTACACTAATGTACACCTTTACCATATTGTAAAGGTGTACATTATGGCGTACATGACACCATAATGTACACCTTTACATTACTGTGTCATGTTGAAGCCTTATGTTATGTTGAGGGTGCCCTTTCTACATTATGTAACATGTACAGCAGCAGAGGTGCAGCATGTGCTGCCCCACTCAACAGTGGGTGGTCATTCAGTGATTCAAAGGTAGAAGTTGCAACTAGTTACCATGGAGACAGTTTTCTCTTGACTCGTGTGCTCGTCACAGAGAAGCCGGGCCACACTCTGGTTACTCTTCAGCTGTGATTGCCATGGCAGCAGAGCTAAAGTTCTCTCTGTCCCTTGACTAAACTTCATTAAATAGATATTTCAGTCCTTTACTAAAGCCGTATGAGGATGATACGATGGTGTGGGTAATTGGGAGTACATATGCAAAAAGTTTCAAACACCGTCTTTAATAAAGCATGTAAGAAAAATGAATTATAGAACAGAAATAAACCATTCTAAGCATATGGCATGTGCATTAAGAAAACATTCTGCTTCATTGGCTTTCTAGGGCGATCCTGTGTGCACGTTCTCAGTACTTCCGTGCTATGCTCAGTGGGAGTTGGATGGAGAGCACCAGACAATGCATCACTCTGCACGGGTAAGACTTCTCCTCACCTCAAATCTCAACGTTTTACCTTGCAAACCCAAGTACTTATAGGATGCTACTAATAAAATCTTTGATGGTGTTTGGATTTCTACCAACAAAGGTTCTTGTTTGAGATGCATAAATGTCTAGCCTTCCAAAGATGCTGAGGAGCAACTGTTAACACCCACACCATCTCTGCCTCCACAGTTTTTCTTTTTTTCTTTTTTTTCCTCCTCCATAAAGTGTCATCCGTCCATGCATCGCTGATCTGAGGGTGAAAGAGGAAGACACGGCTGTCAGATTGGAGAGCGATTGTGTTCATTCGCTAGGGAAGCCTTTTCCTTCACCCTCAGGCTGCGGTCTCGTGCATTAAGTGCTGGATAATGAATGATTGTATTCACAGGAGTCAGGGCGATGTTTAAGCAGCTCTTAGCAGAACTGTTTTTGTGATGTAAATGCAAGTTTGTCCACATATAACCACAAATTTTTCTCTGTAGTACTCAGCGTTAAAAACAAACACATCTGTTATTGGAAACTATATTTAAAAAGGTGCAACAACTTGTTTGCAGAAGTGTACAAACTTTAACAAAGTCAAAAACCAAAGTTATTGATGACCATGGTATTTTTCCATGGTGTACAAAATAATGAGTGGAACTCTTTGCTTACTTCTCCTGACCAACTGTGACATTAAAATCCAATTGAGACATCTGAACTGAGGGTGTCTGCACAATTTTAAAAAGTCTTACATTTATGTATCTAAAATCCAGGCTTGAAAATGTCTTAAATTCTTAAAAAATATATATGTTGGCCTTAAATGCGTCTAAAATTTTGTCAGCGCAGGACTATTCAGTCTTGTTTATTCTATGTAGTTTTCTTTTCTCGCAGGACTTTTCTGTCAGGCAAAAGTTTGAGTTGCTTGCAGACATCTTCAATGTGTTCTGTGATTGGAGACGGTTGACTCTACCGGTAGCTAGCCATTAATATACCATTGTTAGCTTTATTGTATCTGACATAGGTCCAATGCAAATATTTGGGAACTAGTGAAGAAACATTGCTGAATTTGAATCAAATGGTGATTGAACAAAGGTTTTTGCAGTTTTTTAAATGTTTATTGACGTCAACCTTTTCAGCCTGGGACCAGATGAGATGGAAATCTTGCTCCAGTTTATGTACGGAGCTGTCATGGATTTGCCCAGCGGAGCTAACGCCAGGTATCGTGTGTCTGAATATGGGGTTCAGAAATCACTGCACACAATGAGAAAACAGGCTAACCTGAATGCAATCTCTCTACCTCACAGTCAGGTTACCATAGCTGCAGACATGTTGGGTCTGGAGGGGCTCAAAGACTTGGTGGAGATGATTTTTACCCGAGACTACTGCCGCTTCTTCCCCAAGGTTAGAGAAGCATCTGTGTTACTGAAGGCAGTCTGCTAACAAGAGGTTTTGGCTTGAACTAAACTGTTGTCAACTCTGATTGACCCACCTATTTTTTTTCTGCTCCATTTCTTTTCTGTTGGCCATCTTGATCAGGAGTCAATGTAAAGGACAGTAAAAGTCCATCCATCCAGTCAAATACATTTTATTGTTGGCAGGATGAGTTGGAATGGATAACACATTAAATATAATGGGCTATAAAATCTTGCATACCAGCAGCGCTTCACCACTGTGTGCACTTATTTTGCTATAAAGGTTGTAAGTTAATTTACAATGTTATGTTTTAGTGCTTTACTTACTAAATATGTTGATTTGGGGCAGAACATGTTACACATCCACTTCTAGTTTTCTTCTGGTTTTTGAGGTTTTGAATCTTTTTCTTTAAACACACTTTAGGATTTAAATCACCAATTAAACTTTGTAAGTCATGAACTTGACTAACACTTCACACTGTTATATTTTCACAGATCAACTTGTTTCTCTTCATAAACAAGCTTGATTTTTACTTGGTGTTTATAAAGGATTTCTTTGTAAAATATTAGCACTAAAACATCAGTTTTTTAAATGGATGGTCTTTTTTTCCCCATTTCCAGCAGCCAGTTGACGCTGTTCAGAGAACGGTTCTAGAGTGCTTGTCGCTCACACACGCTTTAGGGCTCCAAAACCTCCACATGCTCTGTAGGAGGTAAGTTTGCATTCAGCACCAAGTAGCAACTGTTAATGAGAAAAAAATACTATCACATTCTGAATGCTATACAATGATACAATATAGACTATAATTCACATTGAATACTAATATTCTGACATGGTTGTATGTTATATGGGAACATTTTGAAAAATTACAGCTAATTATGACTGGGCATAGTTGGAGCCATTCTTGCCACTCCTCATTACAGCTGATTGACTTCTTTCAGACCTTTTTCGTCACTATCTTGTTGCTAGGTAACCAGGCTTTGGGTTCATGCTTCTCTTATTAAGCGACCAAGAGACGAGGACAAGGTTCCGGGGCAATCTGCTTTAATGAGAAACACAGCTTGTCTACAAGCCTACATTTGAATGTTTTTCTTTCATTCTAATCTGGCTTTAATATTATATAATTCAATTTACGTAAATACTTTTATGTTTTAGAATGTTTCTAGACTAATTTACTTCTCTTTTTCATTGTGAGAATCCACCTTTTCTACACTCAAACTTTTCTTTTTCTCTCTTCCACACTATAGCCACAAACATCCCTGCATACTACTGGTTTATGTGATGAACTCAAAATAATGCGTAGCTATAAAGTAAAATATGTAATCAGAAATTAAACCACATGCACACTGTGTAGAGCGTATGGCTTCAGGAAATGCTTTTAAATTACGTCCACTCTGTGTTTTCAGGTGGGTAGCGGAACATTTTGTGAAAGCCTGGTGTGAGAGAAACTTCTCCCTCCTGTCCCCGGATCTGCAGCGCGCCTGCATCACAGCCGTAACGGACACAATGGTGAGTGGACTCCTCCTACAGTCATCTGCTCTGTTCTTTTCAGGCCCAAATATCACCAAACAGAGCACTTGTCCATTTCAACAGGAAGGAAAAAGCACGATGATCTGATTAGAGACGAGCTTTATTCAATTCTGTTATTAACATCGGCCTAATTCAGGACTTGGATGAAGATTGATCTGTGCTTGTAATTGGTGGCTGAGTCGTTAGTCTGTGAATCAAGACTGACCTGCTGTGGTTCGGACTTGGTACATGCTAACATTACAGCACTATGAGGAAATTCCCTCCTCTGATCAACAGGGGGTTGGGCAGGAGTAAATATATTTTTTTCTTTTTTATCTGATGCTGTTCTGTTCACCTCTTTTATTGTTTGTTGTTCTTAGAGAGTTTTTCCTTTAGCTGATAGATGTTTTCCCTCAGACTGTACGGAACGCCGTGTCACTGCTCTGTGGCACGGAGCAGCTGATTGGCAGCCTCCCGGAGGTGAAGTGGGCCCAGCATGTGAGGGCCATGGCCGTGGAGCTCCAGGAAGAGAGCCTGCACTTCATAGTCCAGCATCTCCCCAGGGTGATCCACACTCAGGCCTTCCACAACCTCCGCAGGGTAATAACGGCTCCACACCTTTTAAACCAGGAGTGCTCACCGTGCGGCCCAGGGAACATTTGTGCTGCCAACTGCAGTTCAAGAATGATTCATATTTTTTTTTAAGCTATTTAATTTTAATCAGGATACAATTATTTTCTCACAGTTTAAAATGTCAAGCACGGCACAAAAATATTCATTTTTTTACAGCCGTTCTTTTATAAGTAGAACCACGTTTTATCCACAGGCTTTTCCTGAAAAGCCGACTTTGCTGCACTCAAATCCGCTTGTATTTAATTTATTCAACTCGGCCAGTCAGTAGGCAGGAAGCAGAAGTAAACAACAGCTTCAGCTTCCTGTAACCTGCTTGAATTAGGTTCTTAAAGCGTGGAATAAAATCTGTTCAACCAAAATGCCAAACAATCACCAGTTTGACCTTTAAAATTCACACCACAGGCTGGCGATATTACTGTCTGGCCTACACAACACACTTTATCTTGGAATTGTTTTACCTTTTACCTTTCAGTTCTCAACTAGCAACAGATATGTCAGCTGGGCCTTTTTTTTTTTTTTTACATGATGGATTGACCGGTGCTGTTTAAATTCAGTTTTAAATTTTGGAATAATGTTTTAGAACTTCCTCATGATGCCATTTCATGACCAGAAACCTAAAATTAGTGGTTTTAATGTGACAAAATGTGAAAAATCTTAAGAAATGTGAAGACTTTTACACTGCATCTGCTTTCTTCTTGTTGTGTCACTGACTTGCAGAGGGAGGAGTTTACCAGAGAGCCGACGCTGCTGAAGAAGTTGTGCTTGGCGGTGAGGGAGGGCGTAGCAGTGGACAACTGCTGCGATCTGTTCACTGCTGTCCACTCTCTGTGTGAAGATAACTTTGATGGAGATTTTCACCTGGAACATCAAAAACAAGAGGAGGTAAACTAATCCTTATTCTTAGTTGGATTGTCGTTGATTGAACATATGTTTGTTAAAAGAAAGCACAACCTTATTGAATTTGAAGGTTTTACTTTATTAGTTTGTAGAATTGTATAAATACATAGACAATACATGATACATTATATGTTTACCTACATACTTCAGTAGATTTTACAACAGTAGCATGAATGTTTTTGATCCTGCAGTGATTTTATTTTGAAAGTCAGCCAAAGCTGTCCAAAGTGTAGCATTTTCATCCACTGGATGGATTTTGTTTTTTTTGTTTTTTTGGCTCCTAATTTAAGACTAGTATACATTTATCTCAGTCCTCAGGGAAACCAAATTCTGCACTTAATTGATTTATTAAAATATAGCGTTTTTAAAAAGTGGCCCAAATCCTGTTCTTGCTGCTGTGAATAGACACATTTTGTTTTCTAGTCTACAAAAATAAATATTTGGAAACTGCATGCTTTTCCTTACGCAAACCAACAAACGTATGTTTATGTTTTGGATGTACAATGATTTACAGATCCCTCTTCCACAATATATTACTTCTTTATTTATTTCATTATAATGTCACATGTTTAGTTTAATGTGGGGGATTTAAAACAATATTTCTTTGTGTTTGTCATTAAAAAAGGCATTTTTATTGCCAATGGGTACTCACATAAGATCACATCTCGTCTACAAAGGTCTGAAAATCAGACCTTTGCTGATGTTATTAATTATAGGAAATCGAACTCTCAAACAGCATCATTCAGTTGCTATATCAATCAACAGCAGGCTGTTTGAAAAAGACTTCCAGCAGAACGGATGGTACCCGATTTTATTCTTTGGTCTTCAGAATTCAATGACAGCATTCAGCCTCAGATTGAGATTCAGGTGCTTCGTTTTCCGTTAACCAGCAAGAGAAATCGTCTGCACAGCAACATAAAGACGAGAGCTGAGCTTGTGAGGTGGCTCCCATGACAAAGTGACCTGGCTGCAGGAGTTAAATCCGTGTACAGTAGAGCAGGATGGATTAGGCAGAGGGACGCTGTGACGTACGCCGGCTGCCTCATTAATCTAGCCGTGTGTGTCTAATGTCAAAGGCAGTGTGTTGTTGGTAAGATTTGTGACAGCAGAGAGCAGCGTTGGATCCCGTTTGTCCTCCAGCGCCATGTTTATAACCAGGTGTGAAAACAGGAATATGGACATCGGCTTATGAGGTCCCAGATTCCGTTTAGGAGAGCTCAGCCACAGAGGCAGAGGGCAAGGGAGGGGCAGAGAGAGAGAGAGGGAAAAGGGAGGAGGCGAGGGTATTTGTTGCCATGGTGAAACATTCTTGAAGCAGCTGCTGATTCGCCCGCGCTGCAGCGCACCCCTTCCATTCTTCTGCCTGTCTCCTCTGTGTCACCGCCAGCCGTTCAGGCAGGAGATCGGCACGTTACGCGGGCGCCTCTGGACCTTCCTGCTTCAGACCTCTTATGCTGCTCGCCACACGCCGGGATGGGAGGCACTCTCACCCAAACACAAAGAGAGGATATTAGCAGGTAAAGGCTGGAATTCTGTCTTAAACCCTGGCTCTGTGTATGGAAGTAATGTGAATGCTTTTCATTTGTTGTCTTCTACTAAAGCGGGTGGCTATTCTTACATAAAAATCCTCCAAAGTCCTCTCTGCTCCAGCTTCTTATATTACAGCAGCGCACTGGCTGCTAACCCATTTAATATCCAGCCAGAGCTTTTATGAGACATGGTGGCAGTGTGTGTGCAGCTCGCTGGCTTATGAATGCACATCAACATGGTAAATGGACCAGATGCGCCATGCTTGTTTGTAACAGGATGAAGCTTAGCCTGCTGCTGTTGTGGCTCTGCATACATTTAAAAGCTTTCACAAATGCTATTACCAATCCGCTTCATTCATGTTGATCTAATAATATTTGGAAATGGGATGCATGAATAATTGATATGACTGGTATCGGTGTATGGCCCAGTGTTCCTACAGTTCTTAGCTGTATGTTTAGATTCTAAGGATTCAGGATTTGGAACATTTGTGTTTAATAAATGTGGAGCTTTGCTTGTAATTGAATGTACCAGATGTAAATGAAAGATCATTAACGATATTTGTTTTTTATGTAAAATCTGTGAATATGAATGAAATAATGTATTGTTGTTGTTATATTGTGTTAATGTTATTATATTTTGGGCAAAACTCGTTTGTTCATTGGTGACTTTTTTTCTCCACCTTCTGACAGAGGCTATTGATAAAGGAGACAATCGAAGACTGGGTAAAAAGCCAGTGTTCACTAGCTCACAGGTAATGATCATTCATCTGTTTGGATCAGACACAAGTAACATTTCATTTTGCTTTTATGCACAAATTGAAAATTTCTTTGTAATGAAAATAAAACAAGCATGTTTTTTTCAACTGCCCAAACCTGTCACTTCAGTGAGGTTCTTCAAGTTGTGGGGCACAAGTATCTATAGAAATGAAACCCAGTTAATTAGTTGTTTAACCGGGCAAAATAGTTAATTGCTCACCAATTTTTTTTCTTGTTTTTGCACCCCTCACCATATAGAAGCATGTCTCAACCCCTAATAGTTAGTTTTATAGGTCCTTTCATATAATAACAGCTGTTTCAACAACATGAAAACCTAGGATTTTATGCTTTTACTGTAACTATATAGAAGCCTTAAAGGGGCAGTGTCATGTAAAAGTCAACAGCTTTGAGCTTTACTTCATGTTATAATGTTATTCCTTTATCAAAAACATTCCTGTAGTGTTGCTTTGATTCTTCATTCATGTTTGAGGAATCCTTTAATCTCCATGGTAACCATTCAAACACCTGGTTGGACCTAGCCCCGCCTCCGAGGCACAGCTCCTTCTTAGAGCTGCAGTTTAGAAACTTTTGAGCTTCTGCCTCACAGAGCAGCACTCCTCTGTGGCTCCACCACTCAGCTCCTTCAGACTAGCCAGCAGCAATTAGCAACACCTGACTGAACTGCTCATGTGCTGATCTCATTATAAGAGCTACTTGTCAGTGAAACGCTGGTAAAAACATTATTAAAGGGTTAATAGAGGAGCCAGGTTGTGGTGATTTCCTGAAGACTGGATTTCAGAAAGGGCAGGAGTTTTTATTTTTTTTTTTTTCCCTCCCCACCAGGGGGCTTTTTTGTGGGCTCTAGTGTCCCTCATTTTGACAGTAGGCTGACAGGAATGGGGTAAGGAGAGGGGGGAAGACATGCGGCAAATGTCGCCGGGTCCGGGAGTCGAACCCGCGACGGCCGCGTCGAGGACTGAAGGCCTCCAAATGTGGGTCGCGCTATACCCTACACCACCACGGCACGCCCAGGGCAGGAGTTTTTAAAGAGACTATGGCAAATCGTTGTCATGGTTGATCTATGAACAGATTAGGAAAATGTAACATTATCTGATTGCAGTTACCATTTGTTTTGGTGCATCCTAAGTTTGTCATTGCAAGAATTTTGCAAACTTAAATGGCAAGTTTAACTCAGGGCAATTCATGGAAGTGGCCATCCTTTAGTCACAGTGTGTCAGATGCCCCCATAGTAAAAGCTAGAAATAGAAAGTGAATAGATTTATGGGATTTAACTGATGTTGTCTAAACGCTAAGACATCATACATTAGTGGCTAAAAGCACTCCATGTCCCTCAGTTCATGTAGAAAGTCAAGTTCTGTGTGCCAAAATAGAAAGCTGCCTTTGAAAGACTGAGATTAGACAACAAAGTAACACGATGGTCTAATTTTATCCACTATCCTTTTACTGCTGATTTTTTTTAATTTTTTATTCCCTGCTGATTGACCTAGTGCAGTAATACAGTTACATGACTCTTGTTTATTTTTATCCTGCAGTCAAAGGCTGTAAAATGCCCCACATCTCAGTCTGAGAGCTCTCCGGTTCACAAGACAAACCGGGCGCCGCAAAACAGAAACCCAGACCTCCGCAGCGCTGCGTCAGCCATGAAATCCGATGGTCTGAGCATGGCGAGCAAGCCGGGAGAAAGCCAAAACTCTAAAGCGAAGAACGCAAAGAAACAAGACAGGACAGTGGCAACAAAGGCAAAGACGGCATTGGCCGGCGCAGCGGTTGTCAACGGCACGGCAGCCTCCGGGGCAAAGCGGGATGTTGCCGGGGCAAATGGCTCAAGAAGCTCCCACGGGCCAAAAGAGCAAGAAAAGAAGCCGAACCCAGGCGCGAGGCCTAAAACCTCCCCCCCCAGCTGCACATCCACAACCCAGGCGGCTGTAGCTAAGGCCCAGAAAGGTTCGGCGGGAAAGGCCGATAAGTCCGCCGTTGCCATCACTACCCAAGCACATCCTGGTGCTTCATCCACATCAGCCACTACCTCGCCAGAAAACTGTGCCAGCAGTCTGCACGACAGCCACTCCATTCCAGGTTTACACTCTTTTATTGACTTCTTTACATTTCATCAGCATCACCAAGATTCATTATCCTCTAGTGGCAGAACAGCAGCCGAAGCTGAATGGTTGTTGAGTCGCCTCCAGAGATAAAACTGTAGCCGGAATTAGAAAGTAACATCGGTTTAATTAGTGTAATCAATACTATGCTGTCCCTGGGAGGGAGCTTTGAAAGAAGGGGCTTATTTCGTGTCTGAACACTGATTTGTCCGGAAACAAAGCAACATACAGCTCTCTTTGTCAGTCTGCTGATGGCAGCAGAGGTTGCAGCCTTCCACAGCTGTCAGACCACTGAGCTGGAGCTGGACGACCAACTGTCCTGTCCAGTCCTGCTGGTACAAATATACAATCACCACTGTGGAAGGCTGTTAATTCAGCTGTTTGACTCTGTCTCCAAAATGTTTGATCTAACAGCTGACCAGTCTGTAGGACGGAGTATTAGAGCCGAACTGAGAAAATAAACAAAAATTAAATTACGAGAATAAAGTTATAATATTACGACTTTAGTCATGCAATATCATGACTTTATTCTCAAAATATTATGCCTTTATTCCTGTATTATTTCAACTTTATTCTCATATGACTTTATTCTCATAATCTTATGATGTTAATCTGGCATTACTATGACTTTATCCTCAGAATAATACAACTTTATTTTCATATTCAACTTTATTTCTCTTGTTTCCTCTTCAGATATGTTAAAATTATGACTTTATGTAATTGCATGACTTCATTATCTTAATTTTATTTTATTGTTTTTATTCTTTTTTTTTTTCTTGGTATGGCCCTAATGCTCCGTTGTGACTCTGGCTTAGTTGATGCATATGTTTGATAAGACCACAGAACCAAATTACTGTTATAATTCTTCATTGCACATCTGTACAAAAGAGATACATGTACAAAAATAGTTTTGTTTTCTTGAGTTCACACAGTCCCAGTACACCTCATTCTCATAACATGTTGCTGATAATTCTTGTTTTCTTTAATGAGATCGTTTGATGCACTGTGCATTTCTAACAGCTGTTCATGTGTTTCATGTCCTTCTTCTAGGTACAAAGTCCAAGCCACAGGCCAAAGCAGTGAACAAGTCACCTCTGACCAAACAGCCTCAGAGGTCCGACACAGCAAGGACCAGCAGGTGAGAGTTACTGGCTTCAGCTTCCTTTCATTTCATAGCTGGAAACAAAATAAATTCATACCCATGTCTTCTATGGTTTGAGTGTTTTGATAAACTATAGAGATGAGTAACCATAACAGTTCCCAAATCTAGAGAATTGTTATTACACTCTATATTTATTGACTTCAATTCAGATCCCTGTTCGAACCACTTATGGGCCATTATGACCACTTATTGAAACAAATTATAAGGTTCTTTATCAATCAGTAAATTAGATTTATCTGTTTTCAACTATAGATAAGTTTGTTTCTCTCTCTCTCGCTCTTTCTTTCTGTCTCTTTCTGTTACTCTTTCTTTTTTCTGCTGGCAGCTGCAGCAATAGTTGCCATATATTCATAAAGAACTTCTGCATTTCACCTTTTAAAATGACCATTAAAATGCCTAAGAACTCTGGAAGGTAAAGTCTGGAGCTTTACATGAAACATTAGTAGGATTTCTGAAAGGAAACAGATAACCTCCTCCTGCAATAATATTATTGTTATTGAAGTATAGTTTCTTATTGTGGCCTACAAGCAGACAAAAATAGTTCAAGGCAGGTAGGAACCAACTCATGGTCTATACAAGACATGTTTTGGCAAAAGGAAATATTAGTTATGAACAGACCAAAACTTGACAAGTACAAAATGACAATGGTGCAGAGTGACACAAGCTAAATCAGTGTTGAGAGTTTTTGTGCATCTTTTCGTGTGTGTGTGTTTGGATCAAGTTGTTCTTGGAAGGATAAAAACAGCTGTGCAGTGTGCTGTGACAAGCCTCTTGTTTCCTATTCAAATATGTTAAAAATATCCGTTTCAAACTTAGCATTACTGGGCAGTCATTCCAAAAGCTGTGGTGGCTAAAAACCTGGCCTTTTCTTAAACGCTAAAAGGAAACATCCTGCACTAGACTGTGCAAAGTTAACAGTTAAGTGCACCATCTTTCAGGCTGGTCCTCAAGTTAATACATGTCAGATACAAAAATATTTTTGACTAGTCATCGTTTTATCAATAATTAAATGGGCTGGAACGGAAAACATTTTGATTGCTTTGAACCAAAGTTGAACCCCTCCTTCTTCTTCTCTAACTAACTTGAAGTAGCTGTACCTTTTATCTGATTCTTTCATAATGCTGTGGAGGGATTACGCCCTCTGTCTTTTAAAAAAATCTGTCTCTAGTTCAGTCAGTTTGTAGATCTTGAATAATTCATAGCTTACCTAATTATGGGCCAATGCTTTTTGCCTGACTGTGAGTTGGATTGGGCCATTGCCACGCTCTATTTTCTTGTCAATCGGTTGCTAAATTTACTGTCGTATTTTGGATCATTATCTTTTCACATGACCCAGTTTAGAATAAGCCTAAGTGTTGGATAAAATAAGCCAAATACAGTGGTAATAGTCAGCTCAGTGACACTAAAGCCCCTTCTCCATTGTCAAGTCTCACACTAGCCGGTTAATGTCTGGTTCAGTTCTAGTCAAGTTAAGTGTATCTCCGTTGGCAGTGTGTCGATGATGTCATTTTAGTGTTTCTCATTGGTTGGGGGCAGTTTCTCTGAAATCTCTGTATTTTTGTTTGTTGCGGGTTTCCTCATCCAGTTGATGTTGTTTGCGCTCTTCCGCCACAATAAATAAAAAGTTTTGGATCTCAGGGTCTGACCATGGAATTATCAATTTGCAGCTCCGCACTTTGCCAAGTGCTACAATCTCGTCACGGATTCCAAAGGCCAGTCAACAAATGTAGTCTGCTGCTAAACATATCATTTCATATCAATACAGTTGCCATTCTTAATTTACCTTGTCTCATGTATGAAATAAAAGTTGGAGTGAAAGTGACTTCATTTAAACCAAATGTTTTATTTTTGTAATGTATTGTTTGTAAAATTACCCCTTTGTCTTCTTGTTCATCTATTTTACCAGCCCAACCAATAAATCAAGTGTGAAAGATCCAGCTAAAACCAGAACTAGTCCAGCAGAAAAGTCTGCTACAGCGGCAAAACCAGACACCAAGGGAAGAACTACATTGGACCATCATGGTGAGTTGTTCAAGCTCCTTAATGTAGCTGCCTGTCAAAATATTGTAAAAATGAATTCATGTTTTGGGTATATTTTCTTCGTTGGTTTAGTCTCCAAGCTTGGAACTTCTACGAAAAGGCAAGCCTCTCCCAGAAAGGAAGATAGCAAAGATGGACTCAAATCCTCATGCACCAATAAAGTCACCAGTGACACTAAACAGAAGACCATAAAACCTGTATCGGCAAACGGAGTCTCAGCTAAATCTAATGCCAAAACAGCCAAAGTCTCCTCAACTACCAAGTCTGGATCAAAGCCAAAGAATACCCCAGACTCATCAGCTGAAAAAGCTTCACCAAAAACCTCCAAACCATCCAGTCCTGCTCCATCCAAGATATCAGAAAGTAAAAAACTAGAAGCAGTGAATGGTAAAACATCAGAGCAGAGTCCAGTTGATGACTCCGGTAATATTGTGAAGCATAAAGATATTGTGCAACTTGTGCCTTCTGCGGCACAAAGTTTACATCCAATAGGGCAGAGTGGAGAGGAATTCCTACCTTCAGAAGTGAGCACTAACCACATTGTGCAGAAGACTGAAGCAGAGTCAGAAATCCAAACAAGTCCCCAAGATGAGACCAGTGTTACACCAACACCTAACAAAGTCCATCATGTCCACTTTGCAGAAGCAGACGCTTGTGAACAGTTGGATAAAAGTAAAACAAAGCCATTTCAAGACGCCATAATCACTATTAACGTAAACGGTGGAACAGAGCATGAGTTTCGATCGCTGAATTCCCCAAAAGACACAGAATGTCCGGCCGGCACCCCTGGCAGCATGGGAAGTACAGACACCCCCATAGAGGACTCCTGGAGTGGAATCAATCATCAAATCAGCCCAGAATCCGAGAGCGGCAGCACACATACCACGTCATCTGATGACATCAAGCCCCGCTCTGAGGACTATGACGCCGGAGGGTCGCAAGATGATGACTGCTCCAACGACAGAGGAGTGTCCAAGTGCGGTACCATGCGCTGTTCTGATTTCTTGGGTCGCAGCAGCAGTGACACAAGCACTCCAGAGGAGTTGAAGATGTACGAAGGCGGAGCTGGCTTGAGGGTAGAGGTGCGTTTGCGTGGCAGAGAGGTCGAGACCACCAGCGAAGAGGAGGGAGCTAGACAACGTCCACGTTCTTGGTTGCAAAGAGAGGAGGTTCTGGTAGAGCACACAGAGGCCAGAACCAATGAGAGCATGAAAGGTGTTCCCAACTATTCCGAGGAAGAAGAAGATGAAGAAGATGACGATGAGGAAGAGGAGGAAACGGAAGATGAGAGGTCTGAAGTAGAAGTTATTCCAGGTGATGAATCACTGCCAACAACAGAACCCTCCCCACACTTCCAGGGCATCATTAACCTGGCTTTTGATGATGACTGCCCAGACCAGGAGAACAACGACCAACCGGACTACCAGTCCACCTCGACCTTCCGCCGGTCAGTGCTGCTGTCTGTTGATGAGTGTGAGGAGCTGGGTTCAGAGGAAGGAGGTGCCCAAACTCCACCTCAGCAAACAGATGAAGCTTTCACTCCCTGTGATGTTTTCGAGTGCGACTCCACTACGTGTCCTTCAGGTCACAAACAGAACATCCCGCCGCTCAATCCCGAAACCACTGCCATGAAGCTCAACATAGATGAGAAAAAGGAGTCTGTATTCCTCACAGAAATCCAAGAACCAACCAAAGAAGAGAGCAATCATGTTATATCGGATAAAGTTCTGGACTCTGACACTAAGGAGGTGCCTCCCCAGGAGCGCCCATGCCACCTGGATCTGTGCCACACTGAACAGTACAATGGAGGGAATAACAAGGGTCTCCCCAATACCTCAGAGAGCAAGAAAGCAGATTTACATCTAGACTTAAATGAACCTCAACTGAGAGGGGGCTCTGCTGTGCAAGCTGCACAATCTCCATCAGGTAATGTATGATCTACGGCCCCATTGTAGACCCCAAATCCAGACCATGAAATTTCTGTAGTCACCAAATTTGTCCTTGCAAGATTAATTCTCCTTAGCTCCGATTCCCAGACTTCCTTTCAACAAGTACCTTATCTAGTATTGAAAAGAAGGATATGAATGAGCTTAATAGTGAAGTAACTACTTCATATTTTCATTGCTCAGATCTTGCCTTCATCCAGATCCATCCATTGCAGAGCCACATCAATATCCATTTAAAGCTGGATTTTCGGTGTTATAAAACCAAATCACCAAATCTCTGCATCTTAAAAGAGCTAAACTATGTTTGATCAAAGCATTTAGGTCGTGGTAAATGACTGAAACTTAACCGCACTGATAAGAGAAATGCATCTGTTTAAAAAAAAAAAAAAAGATGCTGCCTTGTGACGAGGCCTCTGACACAGCTCAACCAATGCACTTTGATGTACATAAAGATAAAAATATTCTCTCTGTCATTCTTGTTAAACAGGAAAAAATCTGACCTTTTAAGCTATAGATTGTTTGTCGTAGGCTGTGGTGATCCTTACAGCATTTTGGAATCAGTCTGTCAACACAAAAGGAATCACAACTGAGTTTTTTGGGGTTTTTTTGCTCATGCCACTGTGACCTCTTAAACTGCACTGGCTATGAAGCAGTGTAACTGCATTTCTTTAGTTCTTATTAATTCATAAGATCAAATCAAGTCTGAACAACACTGTTCACAAAATACTTTTTATATTAAGGAAAAATACAACTAAAATACAAAATATAGTTGAAAATAGTTAATAGTCAGGCCACAATTAATCCAAAACATATGGAGTTGTATTATTTATGTGTAAAAATTTCTGATTGCATTCAGCCAACGCATCAAAAAAACGTTCCGACATTACCCCACTGCACATTTGACAGTTTGATCACTACGTAAGCCAAGCTGTCACAACATTTGAATACAACAACTGTTCCACATTTAACTTAACGCTACTGAAATATTGCAAAACACACAATAACAAATGATATGCAACATTACGAAAATGGCTATGTCTGTGCTGATAAGTCATTCACCTCTATATGTAGGGGCTTTACATGGAAAATGTAACTGATATTTTGCTCTGCATTTTGATCAGTTTGGGTTATTGCTAAAAGCCAGCTGTTAGGTAACTTTACCATTGGGTAAAATCATCTGACCCAATGGTAAGATAATCTTACCACTAAAATTTTATTTCTAAGCATTTAGTTGATACTTGAATATAAAAAAAACTAAAATGTGTGACATCACAACAGAAGTAAAATGCTCTCAGAACAGTCAATTCCACACCTTTGATCCCAATACACGCGCACTCTTCTGAACAGGATGCTGTTAAGAGTGACACACACTTTAAAGATGTGACATGATTTGATGTTCTCCAAAGTCCCAGAAGTCCGCACATCTGGACCAGAATAACATGTTTTTCAACATATCAGCATGCGCAGCAAGGTGCTACAGAACTCAATACAGTTTTTTCTTTCCATTCTCTTTCCAGAAACATTAAAATAATAAGTACCGTACATTTATTATTTGGAAAACACAAATTTATCAAAGAAAATCCTCAAATGAATTCCTGATATTTTTTTTTCTTTTCTTTCAATTACGCACTTTTTTCCACCATCAAACCACAGGACTCCAGGTTTGTAGGGTGAAACACTGACCAAAGTCTGGCTTATTACTATAAATTTTGTTTACAGTTTTTATAACAACAGCAAAAAATAACAATAATAATCTTAGAATGACTTGTTGATTTTAAAATACTGTATGTAGCACCTTTACAACTGTAAAGCAAATTTTTGTGAGATTGACCTCCCAACTCAAAAAGTCCCACTGTCTAAAAATGATTGTATGAAAAAAAAATAAAAATACACCATATTGCCACTGCTTCTCATGAAATATTTTTTGGGAGGAACTTTTGGTTTGCATCCCTTTGCTGTCCCTTTTTCTGTTAAGGGAAATACCCATTCCCAAGGGTTTCTTTTTGTTTGTTTGTTTTTGTTGCTTTGTAGTTTTTTGTTTTTTTTTTAAAGATTATTATTTTTGCATGGCACACATGCATGATGTAATCACTTTAGTTTGTATTTCACTTGTGCCATCCTTTTATATGTCTTTTTTGTACATTATCTCTAGTCATCCCCAGTAGATGTGTGTGTGTAGAGACATAGATGTCTATTGTTTATGGAAAGTGTTTTGCTGTTGAGTACATTTAATTTTATGTGAGTAGCCAGTTTAAAGTACGTAATGCGTGTCTAGAGCAGCTGTTATAGTCCTGCCATGTCTCTGGTTTTTTCCCGACCACATTCCCAAAAAATGTTCCTGCCGCACCATTATTGCAATACTATCCCAATGCAATATGTTGTTTTCAGCATCAGCTAACGAGTTGGTAAATTCATTTGCCATATTGTGAATGTTCAAAATAAGAAGACATGTTAAAAAAAAAAAAAACATGGCAGCATGACATTTTAGTGTCTTCAGCTTGGAGTTGCATTTTTGTGACAGTATTTGTTCTTTAGCTCTGCCTGTTAAGAGACCTGTGCACAAACCTCAGAGCATATCAGTGTTAACTCTCAGAAAAATGCAAAGTTCACTGGTGCTGGCAGTGCATGACTTCTTTTGCTTTACGAGTTGGATAAAGAGACACATTCAGAAATACATTCCTTTGTACACTACCTTTAAAGTGACTGTCTACCCTTTCACACAGATCTCAATCATCTGGTACTTTGTGGTTCACAGCAATAGCTTTTTTTTTAAATCTAATCATACTGCTTCTGCCACCTTGAGTTCTCTTTACGTGACATCATGTTTGAAAGGGAAACAGCTGCATTAAGGGTAAAATCTGTTATCTGTGTTTCTCCTTACCATGTAGTAAGTCAACTATAAAGTGTAAGAACTGTGGAAGAGTATTTCAGTTTATCATTTTGCAGTATTGTCAATTGTTTTTAGGGGACAATGGTCTTGACAGACTGGATCAAACCTGCAAACATGACCACCGACCATCCAAAGTCCTCTCTCCCATTTATGAGATGGACGTGGGGGAAGCGTTTGAGCGCTGTTTGGATAAGGACAGAGATGTTAGACAACAGGTGGACGGCGAGAGACGGAAAGGGGACGCGGAGAACGGCAGCGACTTTGCCGAGCGAGACTGGAGTTTGCTCAGGCAGCTCCTGTCGGAGCACGAGTCTAACCTGGGTGTGATCAACCCGGTGCCCGAGGAGCTCAACTTGGCTCAGTACCTCATCAAGCAGACGCTGTCCTTGTCCCGGGACTGCCTGGACGGGGAGGCCTTTCAGTCACCGGAGAAGGAGACTTTCAAACGATGGGCGGAACTCATCTCACCCATGGAAGACTCCTCCACCAGCATCACGGTGACCAGCTTCTCTCCGGAAGACGCCGCATCCCCACAGGGAGAGTGGACCATCGTGGAACTGGAAACACACCACTGACTACTCAGAGGAGAACCTGCTGGACAGTTGACCCCTCTTATTTAAAAATTATATGTTTACTATCTTTATTTATGCTATTTGTGATGTCACGTCTTTCTACTCACGTCATTTCCTGGATTGTGTAGATCTGTGGACTTTACACCACTTCCATTCACATTTGTCATTCTGCCCTTAAAAGACTATTTGACACGAGCAGGCTGGTATGCATGCAGATATTTTTGTAGATTGGACTGTTCAGTTGGTGTCTCTTTTAAAACTGTAAAAGACTCAAGAAGAAATGGTGTCTTTTCTTTAAGACATTTTCTTTCTTTGTAGTCTTACAATATGGTTTACTGACTTTTCTTAAAGAAAAATCATGTTAGCCTTTTGGCTCCTGTTAAGTGTAAAATAAAGGTTTGTGTTTCTGGAAAAAATTGAAGGAGGTGGTCATATGTGTTATTAGAACAATATTTAGACTAATTCCAACTTTTTTTTTTCTTTTTTTTTTAGTAATTTATAAATGTCAACTTAAGTCCTTTTTTTTTTTTTAAAGATAAACAGCCATATATTTAAGTTAGAATTGAGGGTGTGAAACATGGGGACAACATGACCCAATGCTCGTTAATTTATTAATTCAACCTGAGCTGATCTAACCTGATAATTAGCTTTAAAAATCAAAATTACAATTAGTATACGGTTGTATATACTAAAACAGGGTTGACACAATAGGCAAAAAGAAGTCATCCCAGGTTTTACATAACTCTAGCGGCATCTAGTGGTTTGATGTTAACACTACAAAACAAGCGCAAACCGGATTTTGTTATCAGTGGGTTTTTAAAAATCTTAAATTAGATCTCTCAATAGTTCAGACTCAGCAATCTGCAGTGTTCTTGTGGATGAATGCAGCTGTAAAGGAATGGGAATTACAGGGTTACACTTGAGTAATCCTGAGTATTTTTGACATCAGTTGTCCTAGTAGTTGAAATGTTCATTCTGGATTGGAAGACTTGTATATAAAAGTTCATTATTACAAGGAAAACTGATTTTATAGTCCAACTAAATGACAAAATGTACTAAATATTTTAGGGTTTTGACATGATAAACATAATTTGTACTAGTAGATACTTGATATGTTTAGGTTTTACGCATTTTCGCGAGGAGAAATTATGTTCATCGCTGTGGTTTTGTATTAAATGTTTACTCGACCTGCCATACAGAGCAGTTTCGTCGACGTAATTTTCTGAACTGCGTCATTACGTCCACCTTTATCAGAAATGGCTTCGCCCAGTGAAACTATCGCTCAGTGGAGAACGACAATTATAATTAGCTCATCCCTCCAGGTAATGAGAATTATTTAACAGCTTTTCTTTCTTTTTGACAAAAATATATGTGTAAATTCTTGGAATAACAAGCTCTGTAGCTAACCTAAGCTAACACCTGCTGTGAAATGTCAGCGCTCGTGGGCAAATTGTTCAGTAAGTTCAGTACTGTAGTCTCTTATTATTATTATTTTAAAAATGTTTCGGTAGAACCATGACACCTGCAGGACGCTCGGCGCACAGCAGCACAGAATAAGGTTTTCTGACAGCGTGGAAACCGGGGCCTTCATTTTCCCTCTGTCAGGTAAGCTAATAATCGGTTTTCCATCTCGTCTGAATATAATTATGAACCCTAAGTCCTGTTTTGTTTTGGAACGAATGTGCCTTCATAATGACTTTAAGTAAAACATTCAAGTCACAGAAACAGTCCTTTCCTACACTTTTTTTTAAATTGTTTACTATTTATGTTACTGCAAAATACTTATATTTCATTTCGTTGTTGAACATAAAGCAAAAATGCCTATTTTTCCACATTTTGAATTTTTTGCAACCAAAAGGAAAGTTGATTTTGGTGCTATTTTACCCCCTTTACTCTAATACTCAGGAATAAAACCCAGTCCAGCCAATTAGTTGACCTAATGACCTAATTAGCAGATTGAGTCCACCTGTGTGCTATTTAAATTCCAGGTTAAATGCAACTGTTCCCTAAAGGGCCCAGTTGGGTTCTTGAGAATATTAGTGAATAAGCGGCATCATGAAGACTGTAAAACACCAGACAGATAAGGGATAAAGTTGTTGGAAGGAGTTGCTTAAACTACAGTATCTGCAATGTGCATGTATGCCCAAAATTATTTTAAGTATTAGGTATTAATTGATTATCAATTTAAATAAAATGTTGGGTTTTTTTTCCTCCATAAATGCCTCTTCTTATACATTGTTTCATTATGTTTTCAGAGATTTCATTTTCATTTATCAGTAGCAAATTTCTTGCTTAAATGAAAATTATTTTAAATCTAAATCTGCTATGGATACAAAAATGTTCCGGCTTATCTACATGTTGGAGTCAAAGTGTGCTTAATGTAAATAGAGCTCTGCTGGGTCTTTTAAAACACAAGCTTTAAATGAATAACCACCTGTACTAACACATATTGCTTTAATTCCCAGGCATTGCGTTCCTGCTGGTTGATCCTCAGGAACTCCCAGAGCCTCTGGAGGAATCAGGATTAACTGAACGCATTGAAAAATTTGTGCAGGTCCACAGGAACTGCTTTTTACTTCTCTATTCTCCCTTTAATGGGGAAAAAGAACTGCAGGTTTTGACTGTGATTCAGCACAGGTATGTAGTTCGACTGCTTTCCATCTCTTCGTACATGGTCAGGTGGTTGTGTTTTACAGGTTTTAAACCATTTTTCCTCACCTCATGGTGGATGTTTTCCTGCCTGCCATCAGCCCCTGGTACAGTGTTGAAATAAAAATTTTTTCCCTCATAGGCCTTGTGAAATATCAAAGTTATTTTACTTATGTAGGTTTTATTTTTGTTTTTTTTCTCCACATCTCACAAAGAAAAAACGGACCTGGACAGGAAAGTTTATTAAGAGAAAGAGAAAGTTTTCTCCCAAGTCAAAGTGATTGATTTGGCGAACTAAACATCACAAAACACTGGATGACACCAAAGTCCTTGGGAACAATTTTTCCACTGTCCCAATGTAAAAACTGACCTGGACAGGAAAGTTTGCTCAGTGGAAGCGATAACTTCCCCAAAGTTATATCTGACTAGTTTAACAGCTGTTGGAATTTTAAAGTTAAGCGTCAATCAATCAAATTCAATCAAATTTTATCTGTATAGCACATTTCAAAGTGCTTTACATCGAGAAAAATAAAATTTTCTGCTTGCAGGTTTTCTCCAGGTGCTCCAGCTTCCTGCAACAGTCTGAAATTATGACTGTTAGGTTAATTGGTCTCTCTAAATTCTCCTAAGGTGAATAGAAAATAAATTTTTTGAGTAAAATATCAAAAATAAAACATCAGGGTTGCACAGTTGGTAGCACTGTTGCCTTGCAGCAAGCAAGTCCTGGGTTTGAATCCCGGCCCAGGCTCTTTCTGCATGGGGTTAGCATGTTCTCTCTGGGTACTCCGGTTTCCTCCCACAGTCCAAAAAGATTTTGTGTATTTTAGATAATGGATGAATGATGGAAGAATATTGAAACTTGTTTATAATAATAACAATAATAATAGCAATTATTTCTTCTTCTTCTTCTTCTTATTATTATTATTATTATTATTATTATTATTATTATTATTATTATTATTATTCTTCAATAATAATAATAATATTCAAATTCAAAAATACTTTAATCCCAAATGGAAATTAAGTTAGAGTAGCTCTACTTCAACATATTTTTTACTGAAGTAAAAGTAAAAAGTAGCCATCCAATAAATTACTCAAATAAGAGTAAAATAGTTTTTGGTAAAATGACTGAATAACTGATCAAATTATCAGCCATTTAATATTTAGAAATTACATCATCAGACGGACCAAAATATAAAGCTAGGTGGAAATGTTGGTATTTAAAGGACGAAAATGACAATAGTTCATATAACTAACAAAACTGTAAAAAAATAAATAAATAAAAAAAAATCAGTCAAAAGAATCAAATCAGTTTCTTTCAATAAAAAAAGAAAACCTGTATGAAACGTTAACATAAAACTGCAGGTGTTCTTCTGTGTCTGGTAAATCTTTGGTTAAAACATGTTTGTTTTTCATTCAGTGGGTTAAGAATCCAGACATTTTACTCAATTAAGAGTAGAGATACTTCATAATAAAATTACTCAAGTAAAAGTAAAAAGTACAACATCATAAAAGTAATTTTCTTTTTTTTCAAAACATTACTCAAGTAAATGTGAGTAATTGTAGATAGTCACTACCCAACTGTGGGCAAGGGCGACCTGAAGAGATGGCAGTGAATCGTGTGTTATAATTGCCCCATTAGTAACTCTAATGGTCCTGTTAGTGTGATGGTAACGATTACAATTTGTACCTCAACTCATCAACTTTCCCCTTCTTATAATTCCAGATTAACTTTAGCAAAACCTTTTCTTTACATTTTCAGATTTATCGGCAGCAATCTGAAGATCCTTCCTGTACGAAATGGTGCACAGATAGCCAAAGGAATGCTGACAATTGCCAAGGTAACTTGCTATTTGGGGGAAAAAAAGTGATTTATGCTGCTGTTCACTCACGGCATTTAAAATAAATTCAAACCTAATTGTCTGCAGGCCACCAGCAAGCCGGATGCTGATAAAATCCGAGAGCGCATGTCTCTGGCCCGGGCCCACATCATCGAGACCAGTCCTGTGTGGGAAATGCTCAGAGACATTTTATAAAGCCCAGCAGGTGATCCAGTTAGCTTTATTTAGCATGACACAAGTTCATACACAGTCCCTGCTGATGACACAAACTGTGCTTTTGAAAATAATTTCAGCAAAGATAAAATGATCACTTTACAGCACTTCATCCTTTATTTTATCCACCAAACAGAAATAAAACACAAAAAGTTCCCAGTGCTGTCTCAGTGTGGTTTCCCCTGCTTTTCCTCTGTGATCTCATCTATTCGGACTACAAGGCTTTCCATTAAGTCAAATGTCACCAAAGCACTCTGCAGCACCTAAGAGACAAGAGAGCCATCAATGTTTGCTGAGCTTTCGCCAAAATAGTCATCAACTAGAAAGACAAAAATCTCTACCTGATACTGGACTTCTGGAGACATATGGGTGACTTTGTCGTGCTTTACTGTTATGGTTTTTAACAGTCTGGCAGACCTAGCATTCTCTTTGGCTTCTGCAGGACAAACAGCATGAACAGAAATCAAATATGAAGTTAAACTGTTTCACAGATCAGCAGCTCATTTGTACCTTTCGCTTTTAGCTTTTGTTCCTCCTTCAGCGCTTTCATCTCGGCAGAGTAATATGCTCTCGACATGCTGATACACACTCTCAGCATTTTTAGGTATTCATCTTTAATCTTGCACAGTTCTTCCCATACATCAGCCTGAAGGTGACAAAAGTCAGCAGCTTTTTAGACTGACCATGCAGACCAGCAGAAGGAATTTGGTAAATTAAACTGACTTACATCGCTCTTCAGTTCTTTGTCTCTCATAAGCAGATAGCGCAGAAGATTCAGACTCTCCATTATTCTGAATGAACAACAGAACATCTGAAGTAACATAACCTTTGATGACCATTTAGTTGAATCTGTAGCCTTTCTTGTGGCTGTCAGTAGGGATGCACTGATTTCATTTGGGCCAATATCAATATTGGATATTAATATAACTATAATGCTCAGTAGCCAATATTTACCAATATTATATATATTATTTCCCTACCCAAAATAGTAAAAAGTATCAGTATTGCTATCAGCAGGGTCACTGATAACAATGCTGATACTTTTTACTATTTTGATTTGATATATCCTCAAGTTTCTGAAGTTTAGGTGTTTTTGTTTGTTTTTGTTTTTTTCTCCTTTGGATTATTTTGTTTATTGGTGTCTACAAAATACTTTATGAAAAAACTAAAATGACAAGCAAAAGCAATAGAAAAACAGAATATGTTTGCGTGCATTTTTTCTTAAAAAAATAAAAATAAAAAAAAAATCATAATTTGAGCAGTAGAGTTGAGAAACTACAGTACAAAAATGAAATAAAACCTCAAGACGGAATCTGAAATTAAAGTATCGACTTGATACTGATTCCGACTCTACTTTAAGACATATTGCAAAGGCTAAGATGAATAACAGTTCATCGATAGCTTAGCCTTAATTGCTGTAATATTTTGGCCAAAGGGTTTCAGTGACATAAGTCACTGAATTGTGTTTGGAAATATGACTCACTTGTCCATATTGGTGAGTAAATCCGTCTCTGCAGCTTGTGGTAAACTGAACACCGGCTCAAGCAGTGGCAGAAGCTCCGTTCCCAAGAACCACTTATTGGCTTCACCCTGCAGGAGAGTTCTGACAGATTCATCTCATTCATACAGAGTTATCAGATCAAAGCTAACATCAGCCATGAAGATGCTGATCAGATGAGCTCTTTATATATGTCTGTGTTGAAAATACAAAAAGAATTTGAAGAATAAATGTTCTCTTACTTGGACTGTATTGTTCTATATGAACCCCAGAAATATCTTTTTTTGTCACCTCATACTAATTTTAGGTTAATATTCACTAAATGACCACCAAATGAAGCTGGGTTGGCAAATGCTTTCAGAATCAGAAGAACGCAGAATGAACTAACCCATCATGTGAGGTCACAGTTATAATCTGGGGTTACTTCAGGTCAGTTTTAAAGTGTTCATTCTTTTCGTCTTGTGAATATATTGTATGTTCTGAGATATAACAAAAAGCTACCTTATTCTCACCTTTATAGACCATTGAATTTGACTCCTGATGTTGTTCACTATGTAACCTTCAACACCTGCATGGTGACTTGTTTTTAACATGCACCTGCAAAAGAGGGATTGATAAGAAATGTTTTTTGTGTAGAATAAAAACCCTTATAAATAGCAGTCTGAGGTATTCATCAAGTATAAAATATACAGTTATTAATCTACAAATGCAAAAAGACATTTCACTTAAATTCTCACCTGAAGAATTTATGCTTTGCTTCAGCATCTAGTTTGTTTATGAAAAGTTGGAACACCTTCAGTCCCGATTCTCTCTGGAGAAACATCAAAGTATTTAAACAAATCACCAAAGTATTGCTCTTCACATTGATCTGACATTTGTTGTGTTATCACAAGTGATTGTGTACTTACCAAATGCTGAATTGGACAGTCTGTGAGAACTTGTCGCAGGTTCTGTGAATTTCAGAACAGCAAATTTAGATTATTGAACCTCGTTTTTCAGAAATAGTCATGTAAGTAAATCTGCTCTCCATTAAATAAGAAATGAAATCGAAATAACATGAATAAGTTTGTCCATGCGATCAAGTCATTAGAATACATGTCACATTATCAACCGCCCGTTTCTTCACTCCATGATCTGTATCTTCCAGCTGTTGTAACTTTTATTGAAGTCTCATTTCTCTGCACTTAGGTCAGTGGTGCCCAAAGCTGGTCCTCAAGGGCCGGCATCCTGCGTGTGTTAGTTCTCTTCCTGGTGGTAGTAACAACCTTCTCAGCATGTCAATGTTCTTCTAAGACCTTCTAATGAGCCACCATTTGATCCAGGTCTGTTCAACCAGAAAGAGAACCAAAACATGCAGGATGCTGGCCCTTAAGGACCCACTCTGGACAACACTGACTTAGGTCCTTCATTCAACACAAACAGCTTCGTGGTGTATCTTACTTGTGGTGCACCATAGAAGCTTTCCAGATCTAGGAGGCCTACTGGAAGGCTATTATCTTCCACCTTCTCCAAGCTTTTAGCAAACAGTGCCTATGGCAAAATGATAAAAATAAATTCAACATGACGCCTTCTTTTCCAGAGGATTTTCTGTGATTTCTTTTCATACCAGTCCCTTGAGCAAATGTGATTCCTTTCTCCTGTCAAAAATGCAAAACACACATCACACAGACCTCTATGCAAACATCTTTCTTTTGTTTTAAAGGCAAAAAAAAGTTAACCTTTAATTTACTGATAGCATACCTACTGAGGAGTTGATTGATGTGCTCCATGTTGCACTGAAGAATAAACACAGGACTAAAACAGAGGGAAGAGTGCAAGTTGTATAACACATTGATTATAAAGGTGAACAAACACATGATGCTAACTGACTATACTCTCACCTGAACACGGCTGGAAATGTGTCCATGGCTATGAGCTGGACAAAAAGCAAATAGGCCAAGCATGCGGTCGACTCCTTGGACAGGTTAGTATCCATCGTGGTGAATTTCCTCAGAGAACTGAAGAACAGAAGGCCTGGAAGAGACTCTTTAATTGCAGGCAGGATGATCTGCAATGTACAAAAAGAAATCTGGGCATATAAAACGGAGATATACCTCGATAAATATTTGAAATGATTCTTTGATTTGGTACCATTATCTCTACTGCAAAGAGCCACAAAGTTGATTTTCTGTCTCGGTTCAGTTCAGCTTCAAGCAAAGGTTCTTTTAAACTGAGCAGGCAGCTGAAAACAAAAACGCCAATCAGGTCATCTGTTCTGGTATCGTCAACTAATAAAACAAAGTCTTTGATAAAAAGAGGGTCTGTTTTCTGCCAAATTGCACTTAAAAAAAAAAAATTTAAATCATCACTGACAAGATCCAGAAATGAAGACATAGCATGTTTACATAAGGCTCTTCCAGTAAAGTATGCAGTTTTTTTTGTGTGCACAGAAAAAGCACTGAAACAGAAACGCACAACTTAAGAATCTCAGCCTTCAGCTCGTCATCTTCTGGTGTTGGGTTACAGTTTTCATCCTTCTTCTTCACCCGGTCTATAAAAGGCCTGATGAACGTCGCCAGGGCGACGCAGCAGCGACACAAACCGTGCTCATCAGCCTCCTCCTGCTGCTGGGTGTAAGGTACAGGCAGCCGGGACAGCTGCTTGTGAAGGGCCGACAGAGCCAAACCCACACCGGCTGCTCGGTTCTCATCCAGCTGCAGCAGAACTTAAAAAATAAAAGACTTTTATGTATTTAACTCAACTGAATTTTCTCCAACATTGATCTCCGGTTATCAACTGTAGGGGGAGCCAAATGCCATGTTTTGTGGAACTTTTGTGTCTGTTTTAGCCTTACATGCTTCCAAAAACTGCCTTGCAACTAGTGATTTTTACTTTAACAGAACTTTTGATACTATAGAGACTTAGAAGTGTGTTTTTCACTGCTGTGTTGATGGTGAATGTAAAGGCTTTAACAAAGTAGCTTTACATACCTGTTTGAAGGTGAGGGAGAAGGACGAGAATGGTTTCAGAAATGGCACCTGGATTCATGTCTTCAATTAATTCAAGGAAGCTCTCCAGGAGGGTTCTGGAGCTGCACGTCTACAAAGCAGAGCATGGCTGAGTGTCCTCAATTCAACCTCGGTATGTCATTTCTTATTATGTTGGGTTTTTTATTAACTGACGGGTTCAAAGGAAATTATGTGTTTTTTGGTCAACTCCACTGAGACAGTTTCAGGTGAAACAAACACCAAGGTTTAGTGTAGAAGCCAAAATAAAGGAAAAAATGCCACAAAGGATGTTTTCTATCAACAGCAGGTCTGTAGTGCCATAAGTTGGTGTCAGATGAATAGGTTGTACTGGCCTTGGTACAAACAGGGCTTCAGATGGGGTCTTAGAATGTCTTAAAGGTCCTTCATTAACCTGTAGGTCTTAAACATCATTTGACCACATCATAAAATTTGAACAGCCTTCTTTTCCTCTAGCATATTTTTTTCCTTAAACAAAAAATAGATTGTCAATGTGTTCCATATTGTGTTTTTCTGAACAAATGATTAGCATCTCTACACTGTGACAAAACTACAATCCTGAGGATGAAAGGACATCACACATGCTGACTTCTGCTGCAGAATCTGGTGTATTTCTTTCTTAGGGAAGTGAAATCAAAATGTTCTTCTTATTCCATCCACTATCTGCTCCTTTATGAACTTTAGGTAAAAAAAATAATAAAAATCTGGGATTTTAATTGCTGACTGAAACTCACCATAATGAAACAGCCTACAGGGTAAAAGGCTTGGAGCTTAGTAGGGGTCAGGGTGACTATAAAACCTTAATGTAAATATGCATCTGTCTAAGATTCATTTGAGGGGGGTTTTCTGACATCAAAGTATTTCAGTACTTTTGAATCTGGAGACATTATTTAGAGGGTTTTATGGAGTTGAGGCCTTTTAAAAATGGGTCCAACTAATACTTTCACATTTTTTTCCACAAACCTTCTTTGCTTTTTTGGAGATGTGGACTGAAGCTGCATTGCTGGTACCCACCTTGGTCAGTTGTGTGAAGGCAGCCTGGCAGTGGTCCTGACTCTTCTTATTCCTAACTAGTTCATCTACGAGAGGTGCCAACAGACCACAGCCCATGGACTTCACAATTCCCTGTGGGTGGGTGAGAAAGCACACCTTTATTTACTACAGTGGTGTCCCTTCATAACAAAGTACATTTTATAAGTAGAGTTTGGCCCTAACAGTAACATTTTATGTGGACTGATCTCTACTTGAAGGAAGATTAGAGAAAATAATCTTATTGGAAATCTATTTTTAGGCCCCCAAAATCAATCATTTCTATAGTCACTGTAGGTGCAAACATATTATGGATTCCTTTATGTTTCTATTGTAAATAACTAAATAACTATCATGCTTAAAAGTGACATAACTGACAGATGTGATTAAAAAAATCAACAAGGCCTGACTTTGGAGAAATGTTTGAAGAAATATAAACGTTGCTGCTTTTTGTTGCCAAAAACCTCACCCTACGTCTCCAGTGAATGCTTCTCATTACATATTCAATCATTTCAGCTCTTCAATACAATTAGCCTACAAATGAGTCAATGGTAAGAAGTGTTTCTCCCAGTAGGCTACACATAACTGCATGAAGTGTGGCGAGATGGGACAACCAAGGGCACTTAGAGGAGCACCATGCTGATGGGTGTTAGCAGTGGAGCGAGAAATCTAACTGAATATCTACTTGTTTCCCTCCACACCTTTGGGTCAAAAGGTCAACAACTGCCAAGTAACTGCTGCATCTTAATGTTTAACATAGCTGGATGGACTTTTAGTGCTGTATGACAGATTAACACAGTCGATCTGCCATCACTTCATATCTGCAGGGTGTGAATACAGTACGGGGATCGTTGGTCTGCCTCCTGCAGTATTAGTGACGTCACCTGGTTTTTCTCATCCTGGATAAATTTCAGCAGTTGTTGGCCATCACCCCCACTGAGACAGGCAGCTCCAACATCCCTGAACTGCTGGTAGTCCTCCGGCTTCAAATCTTCTTCTGGAGTCTCGCGCTGAATAAATAGATATTGTGTATAATTAACACAATAACATGCTGTGCTATGAGAAAGTATTTTCCACACAGATTTGTTCCGATTTGTACTTTTAGCATTTTTGCAATGACTAGGTCTTTACATCTTTGTGGTCATTTTGTCTTTGAAGAAGCATTTTATGGTCATACCATCATCTCAGTCGGATTTATATGTAAACTATAACTAACCCACCTTAATCTCTCTCTTTTTCAGAAGTGAAAATGCTTTCATTCATTGTGCTGCTCAACTTTCGTTGTTCCCATTTATACGAGGTCCGCAGCATGGCTCCTCTGTCTCCACTTGACCCTGTCGCCAGTGTCCTCTGGGTCTCGGTCCACCTTCTTCAAGTGTTCTACGGTGCAATCCATCCAAAGTTTTTTTGGCCTCCCACATGACCATTTTCCTTTGGGGTCGGTGCATAGTGCTGTCTTTGCCACAGGCTCATCATTGCCATACCACTAAAACTTAGCTTCTCTCATCTTGGCAGTGATTGGATCTACCTTGAGTCTTTGACTCACATCCCTTTTGTGGTGAGGGACAATCTGGTCAGTCCAAGTAACCACTGGAGCATCTTCATTTCCACTGTGCTGAGGATTTGCTTGTGTTTCTTTGTCACCAGCCAGCACGCCGCACTATGCTACAATGCTACAGTTCAAATGATGGTCTTGTATGCTTATGATACATCGTGTATCATAAGCATTGGCTTATGATACAATGTAGTGCGTGTATCATTAGCCGATACACCTCCTTCTGACCTTAATGTCATAAGGAGGTGATGTTCCTGATGGATGCCTCTCAATGAGGTATTCAGGCATCCATCTTCTTATCACATATCAAATTGTGTGACTTATTATCATTTAAGTCTTGTTGCATCGGTTCGTGCACGAGATTCAAACACCACGTCCACTTTTGAGGTGACCAGCAAGCCAAGGTATTGGAATTTCATGATCTTTAGTTGCTCCAGTCCGTCAATCTTGATTGTGCCATTTTTCTGGGGGTGACATTCAAAGTGTTCTGACCCAGTGATGTTCAATTTTAGGTAATTTTTCGTTGCTCCAGGTCTGTGTTGATCTTCAAGTGCCCGCAGGTCTTGGTTGAACAGTGCAACATCATCAGCGTAGAGAAGGGTCTAGGACAAGGGTGGGGAACTCCAGTCCTCGTGGGCATAGGGTCCAGCAGCTTTTAGACGTGTTTCTGCTTCAACACACCTGAGTCAAATAATGAGGCGATTAGCAGAACTGTTTCATTGAAGTGTGCTGGATCAAGGAGACATCTAAGAGTTGCAGGACACCAGCCTCTGAGGACTGAGATTGCCCGACCCTAGTCTAAGGTATATCTGTTGCACATCCACCTTTGCCATGTTTGTGCAAAAGTTGAACAACAGCGGGGTGAGAGCAGACCCCTGATGGATGCCAACACTAATGTCAAAAGGAGGTGAGGCTCCTGATGGAAATCTGACCATTCCTTTGGTGTCTCAGTACCAAAGGCAGTACAAATTCTTCTGTGACACTGTGGTTCATAGTGGTCCCCAGTTTGGACTGAAATCCTGTTGAGTTGGTGGACTGCCCTTGAACAGACTGTTCATACTCAGCCATTCTGTCATGTGCGACTGAGTTAAAATCAGCCACTCAAAACAAATGTGAAAACTGCATTTTGTATTTTGTCCACTCTTAACATTTCTTCCATAATCCGGAACATGTAGATGTAGCAAAAAAAACAAAAAAAAAACAGACTTTACCTTCATTATTCTTATAGTGAGTCAATAAGATTGAGCTAAGAAATCATGGAAACAAAGTTTTTGGTATCTAATTTAGTAAAGCAGGTACTATTTTAAAATCTCTTCGCACAATGGTATCATAAGTCGATGCATTGTCGATAGAAACATGATTACCTCAGCTCAGTTGTGTTGTGGTGGGAGAATATGGTGGACTTACCCATCTCTGGATGATCTCATGCACTTTGTCTTCATTCATCATCAATGTTTCCTCCGGCCTCAGAGCCAATCCTGTTATTAATTCGTCCACAGCAGATGTAGTGGTGGTAACTAAATGATCAAATAAATAGCTCTCCTGGCGTCTCAAGGGAGAGAAAAAGACTCAGTGTGTGAGGAACCGAAACATAAACCTCTTATCTCCCTCTGTGCTTCACAGCTAATAGGATTAAAGCAGGACACAGAAAGACGTGGTGCTGACTTGAACCATCGAGTTGACTAGCACTCGGTGGTGGAAAATTGATAACGAAGGAACTGCCGCTCTAAAATGTCTAAACGTTAAAATAAATATTCAAAGTGGCCATGTTGTAAACTGGCAAATTCTGCTCTAAGGTGAACTCACAGAAGTGCTTAGGTAGTTTCCTGTTGTGTAGGTGGTGATGTGGCGCTTCATGCTTACCTTCATATTCTGTGACTGAAATAGACGTTAGTTGACATTTGCATGTTATTTTAAGACGATGTGCAAAATATACGGCCTTGAAACGTATATCTAGAAGTATTTTTGTTCTTTTCTATGAACAGTGTGTCTGCTTCTGTTTTTTATTTACAAAACCTGTCAATGGTAAATAAGATCATACCAAGCTCATGACAAATATCAGCCCAGAATTGATGCTACCTTTACTTGACCTTTTACACGTGGTTTTGTAGCTGTGACTAAATATGAAAGAAAAGGAAAAATAATATAAACCGAAGGTGTTTCTTAGAAGGTCGTTTAATTCTGAAGTGGAGGGAAAATAGCACGTTGCTGTTCAAAGTTTTAAGTTCATTTGTGCTCAACCTTTTTAACTCTGATTCCAGTAAATAAAATCCACCTGCCTCCTAAAGTAACTTAATTAGTAAGTGGAGACGAAGTATGAGTAACTTAATCACAGAATGAATCCAGCAGTTCTGTGAAGACCTCAGAGGTTGGTTTGAAAACTTTGTGGTTTACATGCAGAAGACTTGAGATTTGGGCAAAGGTTCACCTTCCAGTAGGACAATGACCTGAAACACATGGCCACAGATACAATGGATGGAATGGTTTATATGTCAAAACATATATTTATGTAGATGTCTAATCAAATTGTGAATCAAGAATCAAGGGTGGGAGTGGTGGAGGGGGCAAGACTTGAAATCTGATGTTTGCAAATGGCCTCAGTCCAGTCTGACTGAGATTGAGCTGTTTTACTAGTAGAGCGGGTGTGAATTTCAATCACTGGATGAGCAAACCTGTTTTTGAGACATACAGTATCTTAAAAGACTTCCAGTTGTAACTGTAATTACAAGAAAAAGAGTTTCTGCAGTTCATATTGTCTTGAGGCACAAATCTGGGGAAGGAGCCAGGAACATTTCTGCTGCTTTGAAAGTCTCAATGAGCTCAGTGGCAAGAGAGAATGAGGACAGACAACAGGTTGCTCTAATATCAGGTTGAAGTGTAATTGCTGCCAAAAGTGGCTCATCAAATTATTACATTGGCAGTATTATATGATTTAGTGTTGGTTTATGACACAATCAAGCAACTATGTTACCTACAGCTGTTCTAAAAATGCTATATATACCAAATATGACTTAAAAGAAATTTGACTTTATACTTTAATGCCTCTGTCTCTTTAAGAAACTCCTGCTCTTTCTGAAAGTCAGTCTTCAGGAAGTCATCACAACATGGCTCCTCTATGAACCCTTTAATGTTTTTACCAGCTTTGCACTGAGAAGTACTGTAGCTCCTATAATGAGCTCTGTAGATGAGCAATTCCACCAGATGTTTGCTAATTGCGGCTGACTAGTCTGAAGGAGCTGAGTGAAGGAGTCGCTGCTCTGTAAGGCAGAAGCGCAAAAACGTGGTTTTGCACAGCTGAATGGTTGCCATGGGAGATTAAAGGATTTCTCAAACATGAATGAAAGATTCAAGGCAACACTCCGGTTATGTTGCTGATGAGGGAATAACAAATAAAATCATAATAATTTCACATAACACTGGCCCTTTAAGCAAAGGTTGTGAATACTAATGTAAATGTAATTTTGCAGATTTCTATTTTTAATACATTTGGGGAAAAATCTCAAAATCTCTTTTCCACATTGTCATAACGGGGAATTTATGTGTAGAATTTAGAGGAAAGAGATTCATTTCACACAATTCGGAATAAGACTGGAACGTAACAAAAATTGGAAAATGTGAACCTGTGAACACTTTCCAGATTCTCTGCAGCAGAAGAATAATCAGTGACTTCCTGCTCCGTCGTGACAGCAGCAGCAGCAGCAGCAGAGCAGCAGCCCCAGTCCTGATTTGGGATGAATAGGTGGAGGAGCGTGTTTGAACGGTCGGATTTAGCCGACATCTGCCGTCCAGGTTTGCTCTCTGTATTGGCGTTTGATGAAAGCTTTGGACAAAAGCCACAGAGCAAATGCAACACACACTGCCTCTCACTCCGTGTTTGTGTTTGTATTTTGTTGTTCTTTATTGCTGGCTGATGAGATTTTGTTTTGACACCGTTCCTGGGAGCAGGAAATGCTCAAATAAACAGCGTCTGACATGAGCAATGCACTCCAGCATTTACTTTAACTGCACTAAACCCCAACGGCTACTTTTTCTAATGCAGTTTAATTTAATTAGAGGAGAACGCCACAAAAAGCTTTTTATGGTTGCAGGAAAAGATACAAAATGGTTCTTTTGTCATTGCAATAAATATTAGATTTGTAACTGTATTATTCCAGTAGTTATGTTTGGTTATGCATCTACAGGGAGACTTATGGCATTGATCCCTTTTTAACTCAGGAGGGCACTGTTTATCTGGTGGAAAATGAATGATTATTGACAATATTTTTATTTTAATATTCAGTCATTCATCTTGCAAGGGCCTATTTTTTTTTATCTATGTAATGGATTTTATTTTATTTTTCTTTTTTTTTTGTTGCTTATTTTAAATCTTATGCTCATATTTCTTACATACTGTTTTTTCATACTTATATCTTATTATAGAAAAAAATATAACAATGTTTTTATTACTGATGCAAACGATGTTCAACAGCAAGAATTCTAATTATTATTATTATTATTATTATTATTATTATTATTATTATTATTATTATTATTATTATTATTATTATTATTATTATATTTGACTATAACTAAGCTGATATAAAATAAATCTGAGGAACTGAATTAACTTTACTAACGACTAGAGAGTTAAACTAAAAGAAAAATATATCATTTGGAACCCAGATAACTAAAGTTATTTTTTTAGGGGAGATTTATGCAACATAATTCTCATTTTGGAACAGAAGTAATTAGATGGATGCATTTTTTTAAAATAAGTTACTGAAAAACCATAAAGTCATTGGTAAAATAAATAAATTAGGACAACTCTAAAAAATCGTTGTTTTGCTTTTTGTATCTGGTCAAATATTTTATTCAAACAATCGAAGTTTTAGAGGTTTTACTCACTGAACAAAAAGACGGAGGTTGTGGATCAAGTGAGGACAAGTTGCCTCCTAACAGCTGGTCTCATTCTGCAGCCAAGCAGCAGACAAAGGTCTGAAGAAAGTTTAAGATGTTTGAGGATTTCCTGTGGATTAATGATAAATTCATGCTGGATTCTATGACATTGACCCGACCAGGTCCTTCATTCCCAAACCATGACACATCCACCTCCGTGCTTCATAGTTGATATGGGGTTATTTTCCTGTAATTCTGTATTTGGTTTATGCCAAACGTGTCCTCTGTTCCGCTGTCCAAATCATTTAGTTTTTAATTTTTCTGTCTAATGAAAAATTATTCTAGAAGTCCTGGTCTGTGTCTAAGTTCTGTCTGGGCTTCCTGTTCTTTTCTCTCTCTTTTTTTTTTTTTTTAGAAAGCAGAGGTTTCCTGATTGCACCCCTCCCATGAAAGCTCAACTTGTGCAGTGACTTTCTTAACGACAGTAACAGCCTGCTGTAGATGACATTTGAAGGTTTTCTTCAAGCATTTTGTGGTCTTCTCTCCGGGTGATTTGACTTGAACGGCCAGACCTGGGCGTGTCCGTAGTTATTCTGATGTTCTTCTCTTGTAGACTATTTTCCATACAGTGTCTGGGTTTATCTCTGTATTTTTGTTCTTAGATCACACTGATGAGAACGATTGAGCGGATCGTTGCAGCTGGTAGCAAACTGTTGCAGTATTTATGGGTCAGTCTGGTATAAAGGCAGCGGTCCTGTGAGAGCGCTGCTCCACTTTCCCCTCTCCACGCAGCTTTTCCTTGGTGACCTCTTAGAAAGCAAGAGGTTTTAAGTGAACTCTTTATCCAGCTGGTTTCCTCCGGAGACCTTTGCTGACTGTCAGCCCAGAACCTGGTCAGCAGGAGCCGCCGTGGTCAGGGCCGCCCCACACGGGTCCTGCTGGAGCAACGCTGAGGAACATGAGTTTGATTTGCAGACTATTTCTTTTCAAACCACCCAGATTTGTCTTTGTGATTTCTGCTTAATGCTTAGAATTGAACTAATTGCCTGAAACCAGGTACACTATATTTTAAAAAACATAAAGCTATTCTATGTCACTATCTGACATTATTTGAAATCCAAGAATAATGAGAATATTTTGTTTGTCCCAGAAGTTTGCATACATATGGTCAGTATTGGCTTTGAGCTGTATGACTTGGGTCAAACATTTTGGGGTTTCAATCTGGGGTCTCATCAGAAGAAACCATTTTACGGAGTGGTTTCTATAAACCTCTGAATCTGAACAAAGTAATAACTTTCTCTCTCATTATTTTGAAATTTAGCAAACAAAACTAATTTTGTTCAGTGTGACTGACGACGCTGTAATTTGGAAAGACGTTCAAACGCATTCAACTCTAAAGTTCTAAAAAGCTAAAACTGTTATTACATTATTGGTCAACATACAGTACAAGTTCAATCCCTAAAGGTCAGGATTGGAATTATAATTTTCCTTGTCTGTAAGTTTTCCTCTTTCTCCTGCCAACAGGGCCGAGGTGGAAGCAGCAGGGACAGGTACCCCATTGAACTAAGAGCTAATGGAGGTGGAGGTCTCACCAGGGAGAATCTTGACCCCGGCCCCTTTTTGTAAAAGCTTTGCCCCCGTGGCAACCAGTCGCAGGGAGGGGCCGTACCGGAGCGGCCCGAGTGTGTTTAGTGAACATCTGTTTGTACTCTAGCAAAAGGCTGCCTAGGTGATGTAGCCCAGCTCTTTCAACACGCTGCAGAGCTGCTTTATCTGCCGGTGTACTTTGAGCTGAAAGCTCCCAAGGTGACACAAAGGCTGGATGCTGCAGTGTCCGTCGGTCCGTGCTCCCTATAAGCAGACTCCGCCGCTTGCCTGCTGAACCTTTTGTAAATCGGGAATTGACTTCCCAACGTCAACTTGTTCCCAATCAATAGGCAGAGAGCAGACACCTCACTAGACACAGATAACCGCTGCTCCCTGGCTGGATCTCCAGGCTGTAGAGGCTGTCGCCCTGTCATAATCTGATCAATAAGCAGACAATGTCCCGGCTCACTCCGCTGTAACACACGGGGGCTCAGCGCCCACCCCAACAGCATGGAGGGGGGGGTGGGAGGGCAGGTGGGAGGGGGAAACTGCCCAGCAACTCCCCAAGGTGGCTGAATCGGAGATGTTACATGTGAACTGGCTGTCAAAATGATTTAGTCATCCCCGTTTCTTGCCGGTGTTTAAAGATGCTGACACACTGTGTTTTGGGTTCCAATGTCTTGTTGAAACTGATGGAGGCTTTTAGCTTTTCTCTTTTTTTTTTTTTTCCAGACTCCTTTTATCCATTTAAGTGTTCGTTCAAGTGTTAGGATTTCTATGTCACCTGCCACAGATGTCTCCTGGCACTTCCTGCCCACTCACAGCCTGCCCATCCGCAGCCTTCCTTTACTTCTGTTGCTGCTTGGTCAATAGATGGTAGATATTTCTTTGGTAAACTTGATAACCCGTTTTCCCTCCAGTGGTGACTCAGCGTTTTCCCTGTTTATCTAGATGCAACTAGGTGAGCTGAAGAGAGTGTGTGTGTGTGTGTGTAGGTGGTTCAGAGTGAAGGTGGAATCCAGAGTAAAGGAGGCCAGATCAGATTCAACTGGAGCTCATTAAAGTTTCAGAGGAAGCCAGAGGGAGAATAGGGGGAGTCACTGCACTGCCAGGATCCATTTCCTTTGACTCTGACTTTGTCATTCTGGATCAATCCAGTGAGACGCAGGCCCGTTGTTGACTGGCCTGCCTCTGATGGAGTGATTGGCAACTTATTGGAACTTGATATAAAGAACAAGAGCAACTGGGTTGGCTTGGTGCTTTACAGGCTTCTCCTTTCATCTTACTGAACCTGAACTCTGCTGCTACAGAACCAGATGGTTCATGACTGGGTCTAACTCCAGACATTTTCTGTGGAAATACTGAATATCATTATTATTATTAGTGGTAGTAGGACTCGTGTTGTTATTATGTTAAAAAATTATTTTATTATTACTATTAATAGTAATAGAAATTTATATTTTTATTTAAAATATGAATTATTATCATCATCATCATTATTACTAGTATTTCTAGTAGTGATGTTATTAGTAGTAGAAGTTATATTTTTATTGTTACAAAAAATACAATGTTTTTATATTTAGTTGTATAGAATAGTGTTATTGGTATTATTTTAGGGTTATGGTTAGGATTTAATTATTAATATAATCACTATTATTATTACTATTATTATCATCATCATTATTATTATCAGTAGTAGTAGGAATAGTGTAATTGTTATATTAATTTATCGTTATTGATATTATTATTGTTATTTATGTTATCAGTAGTAGTAGTAATGGGAATATTGTTATTGTTATTATGTTAAAATTTTATTTTATTATTATTTGAAGTAGTATTAGTAATAATAATAAAAGTAGTAGCAGTATTTAATTTTTTTGTCATCATTCAGAATGTACACCTTCTCAAAAGTCTTATTTTAGGTCTTAATTTTACTCATCATATTGTTGATTGTTATTTTTTTAAATGAAACTTGTTTCATTTATTCACAATATTAATAATTGAAGGTAATCTCTGTCATGTTGTTTCACAGTTTGTTCTATGTTTTATATTTGTAATCTCACGCTGCAACAGAAGACCATCATCTACATGCAGGAGATGTTTTAGAACCCGTCCTGTGACCTCACTTCCTCTTCTGCTTCTTCTTCTTCTTGCCCAGCAGCCGCGGTCCAGTTCAGACACGCGGTTCTGTGGATCGGAGGTACTTACTGTCCACTCCTCAGCGCTTTGATCCTCCTGCAGTCTGACACATGACCACACCGACCCCTGGATGGGCATTAGAGCAGGCTTCAGCGGAGCCAACATCTGTGCCCCCCAGCACTGCCACTGCTCAAATCAGTCATTAAATCAGAACACAAAAAGCAACTTTACTTGAATGCCTCAGCATAAATATTTGATCATGGCTGAGAATAAATCTTTGCCGTTTTGTAGCGTCTCCTCCGGCTGCAGGCTCCTCTTATAGATCTCTCTCTCTCTCTCTCTCTCTCTCTCTTTCTCTCTCTCTCTCTCTCTCGGCCTCTCTCTCTCTCTCTCTCTCTCTCTCTGCTGTTTAGATACAGGCACATGCTTGGCTTGGTCATTTGTGAAATGGATCTTATGAATTTTTTAGAAAGATTCAGAGCTACAATCAGACCTGGTTAGGACTCCTTCACTGGGTTATATCTCACAGTGCCGAATGCACAAATCTCTAGTCCATTTTGCATAGATAATATAAGGCAGAAAGAGGTTTTTTGTGTTATTTTGACAGCGGCATTAAACTTCCCAGCATCTTAACCCATGTTCCTTCATAAACGACATTTTGACTACACCGTGCTGACTCGTGGTTTTTGTCCTGAGTCTAGTGTAGTCTAATGTTGTTCTGTTTTTGACATGGGCTCATTTTAAAATCAAGATTAGGTCACGACCCTATTGTAAGTCAGAAGTGGGATAAAAGCGTGGGAAACTTAGGTTTGTTTAGAAAGTCAAATGAAATGTTACGTTAACGTAACATTTCCCCTAACAGATCCCAGCTTGACCTGTTTCTAGTACGGATTTCCTTGAATCACTTCTTACTGAAGGAATAATGCGTCAAAGAGAAGCCAATATTCAGGCTTTCCTTTGAAAAAACGTCTATTTAATCAGAAAGTCAAATCATTGCAACAACATTTTAAAAGTGAATCCTTTATTCTTTCATGACAAATGCATCTTACTACATTAGCTTTTCATCCAAAGTCTGTTTAATTTCTGCAGTTCAATTATCTACATGTAGTCATATTCAATAAATTACGTTGTAATGTGTTTTGTTTGTCAGATTAAAACTAACTTGAAAATAAGTTCTTTTAAGCAGGTATAACATTTTTTTTTTTCATTTAGCTCATATTTCTCATTTTAAAAATAGTTGCTTTATGTGTCTGATGTAATATCCTAATTTTAAATGTCATGTTTTTATTAACTATGAGTGGAAAATCATCATAACTAAAGGTGTTAAAACTTCAGGCTTTGTCTAATCAGTTTATTAAATGTGTTTCACTTGGTGATGGAGTTACAGAAAAACTTTTCAACAATATTCAAATTTTCTGAGATATGAGATATTTTTTCCATGGTGTTTCTGTGCAGAACTTTAGAGAAACTAAGTGGAGATTAACCCATGAAAAAGGAAAACGGATGCCTTCGCATCAACACGTGTTTCCAGTTTATGATTCTGTTTCCACCAGTTTATCCCACATACAGAAAGAGAAAATAACACTATAAACTAGAGTTACAGGACAACATTAATATGAGATATGTAATAAAATAAAATGAGTTTTATAAGAGGGCCAAGTTCCATCATTTTCACACCTTTACAGAACTCAATTTCTTATCTCAGTCAACTGGTTGAAAAGCATAAAACAAAATAAATATATATTAATATAAATAAACTAAAACACTGTCTAAAGGACCTGGTGTCAAAAATGATTCAGATTAAATACTTTAAAGTGTTAATTTTTTTTTATTTCATCAAAGTTGTAGCTCCAGAACTAGTAAGGTTTCTACATACACGTTGTAGCATTTTGCTTTATACTATGCATTAACTTTCTCATTTAACTATTGTTGTATTAAATATGTAATTCTCTAAATAACCTCAGAATCGAAGACATGTTCATTTCTTACTTTGCTTTTTTACTGTAAGCTTGTCGTGGCTGTTGTCACGGTGAAGACCACCTGCCTTAGAAACAGATCATTTTCTAACACAATCAGTGTTTGAGCTTTAAATCTTAGTCCAGCTGTTCGCTCTGCCTTATCGTGTGCTGCATTCTGAATGCCTCTTGCATCCTGCTCCTCTCCTCACCTCAAACTCTCATCCGTCTGTGAGTGAACAGGAACATCACCAGCTTGTTAAAAGGCTGCACTGCTCTCATGCTTGTCACTTTTTTCTGTAGGGTTTCTTCTCATCTGTCTTCTTTCTCCCCCCAAAACGATTCAAGAAGCTCCAGTTATGGAGCCTTTTAACCTGAAGAACCTTTTACTGTCACCTACAGGACTCATGTGTTATTAGAGATGGACTGAGAGAGAAGACAAAACCAGGCCAGCGATGCAAATGCAGAGCTGAGTGTAGAATCGGCCCAGAGGGGGTGGAGGGGTGGAGGGTTTGGGGTGGAGCAGAGGGGTCTGCGACCGAGCGACGGTAGAGCAGTGGTCTTTCTGGTTCCTGAGTGACGGCTCACATCCAAATGGTGCAGTGATATGTGATGCTAAATGAAGCAGCTAAACACGTCTTTAAATGGGAGGACAACCTTACGGACTCTCCTGCCTCCTATTCCCCAAACCTGTACCCTTCCACCCCTCCCCATTCGCCCCCCTCTGACTGAACTCATGCTGTTCAGGGCCTCCGGACCCTCAGAACACAGAGCCCCAGCTAATGGAAAGCTTTCAAGGACGACGGCAGAGAAAGATGTCAGCTCTCGTTTGGCCCAATCTGTTCTAGGCAGGGCTAGAAAGTGAAAATAACACCGTCCACACCGTCCACACCGTCCACACCGTCCACACCGTCCACACCGTCCACACCGTCCACACCGTCCACACCGTCCACACGCCCTCCAGTTGGTCGCTGTGAGTCTGAAGTGACATTCTCACAATAAGTTTCGGTAAGGCCACTGGACAACATATTAAAATGCTGGTTTTGGACGAACACTGGCAGTAAAAATAGAACTAGTGATAAGAATCTTTGCAAAAAAAGGGGGGGGCAGTCAAAGCCAGCACTCAGCGTACATTACCGTATTTCTTTAGTAAAGAAATACGGTAATGTTTATCTGTTTCTTTCTTCAGTCATCTACTTTCACAACAAGCTTCTGTCAAGAATAGATTCTCAGCAGAACCATAGAACTTGTGAAGACGCTGGGTGAAGCTGTTGCTCTAAAAGCAAATATTGATACGTTTGGAGAAAAAGAGGGGGAACTTGCAAGCTAGAGAACATTATCCCAACTGGGAAGTACGAAGAAGGAACTGGTGAACTTGACAAAATAGTGGAATATGTGGAAATATTAAGCAACCGCTCAATGGGCCAGAATCCTTGCAAACTACTATGAAATGCTTATGGAAGGAAACGCAATATTTTTTGTGTCAAGTCATTCAGTTAAAAAGGCAATGCCACCAAAATACCGTGGAAATATTTGAAAAATCTGAAGAATAAATCTCATCCTGGTATTTGGGGAGGTAGAGATCCCTGTACCAACCAGCGATCCAGATATTTACTGGTCTTGAACTAACACTAAGTGTTTAATGGTTCTGAGTCGATATTGGCCTTTTGTAGCTCATACTGGCACAACATGACGCGGCTTCAGCTGCAAAACAGAAAGGTCTTGTCCTGTTCTGATGACTGCCTTCAGAATATTTTACTCTTTGCCAGACCAACAAGTGGAAGAAAATACTAAATGGTTCTGATGTTCGTTAAAACTAAACTGTTGCTGCAAATTATACTAAAACAAATAAAACTAGACTGTAGAATATTTTGACCATGTGTTCTTTTCCTATCACTTGACAATGATATGTAACTTTGTGTTGTTGTAACCAATAGCTTAAAAAGTGGAAATGCAGCAGTATATGCAACCCATAGGGGTGCTTTGCTAGAGGGGGCGCCAAAAAAATGGCGTAAAAAAATGATTTCTACTGGAGAGCCGGGGAAGTGGATATCTGGAGCCGGTTCCTCTCTCATTTAAATTGTGTTGTCGTCTGATGATGAAGATGAAGAGGCAGAAAAGAATGTTGTCAGTGCAGAAAATAAAAATCAGAGGAGGAACCAGGATAAAGACGTTTTAATGATGAGAAAAGCTTTTCAAAGTGGTTGTCAATAGTTAGTTTTTCTATCAAGAAAACGTGTAAATATTGAAGTTAGCTGAAGTTGCTATGATGACAGGTCACTGTCGTCCTGTTGTAGTTACAGGTGTATAGCGGTGCTATAATGCGTCCGCTTACACCTCAGAAAGTAAATCTGACCTGCTTGTAACGTAATAAAATGATGACGTTCAATGACAATGAAGAGCTTCAAAAGGCCTGTGAAACAAATATCTCTGTCCTTTTGCTCATTTGAAATTCTTGTGGAAACGTCGTTTTCCCAGATTTTGTGGGACGGTTTTATTGTATGTGCTTCAAGTTGAGGGAAAAGACAAATTCTGAAACATTCTATCATCTTCCAGCAGCAGAGCAAAAAGTGGTGGACTCTCTTGTCTCGCGCGTCCCGCCTGTCAGCCGCCTCGCGGATGTCTCCTTATTATTTCCCCCTCTCTCATCCTGCTGCCGTTTCTTTGCTGCGTCATGAATAATTTGTGCCTGCGCCTTGTTGCTTGATGACAGCTGTGCAGTTGGTTTGCAGTCTGTTTTTCAGATCAGGTGAATAATGAATAAGGCCGTGCAACAAAAGAGCTGCTGTGTCCTATATGAGCGTCCCGGCTTCTCCTCTTGTGTCGCAGCTCGGTTGGCGTGTCAGCCAACCTGCGGGGGGAGGAGGGCGGGAGGACTGCTGCAGGCAGGCAAACAGAAAAAAAAAAAGAAAAGTCTGTTTGATGCAGCAACTTTTTCCTATAGAAAACATAAACAAAGACTGTAAAAAACGGTTCGGTTGTCTATCTGCTGCCTCATCTGTCTTTCTGTCATTAATCAGTGCTGCTGCTCTGCAGTAATCCTGCACCTCTGTCGGGTTTATCTCAATCTGGAGCCTGTCAGACCTGTGTGAAATCTGCTGAACGGAGCATGAGAGCAAATATGGCGTTATTATTACAGTACACACAGCAGGCGTGCTCCCCCTCAGGGGAAATAATCACATTTACTCTCTGTGTCTCCCCTCACAATAAGAACAGCATCAATCACTAAGTGTTTCTGGGTCTTAACGTCAACACTTGTCAGCTGCCTGGGAGTCATCTTTTTTCTTTTTTCTTTTTTTAAATCAAGAACGTATTATTTGTCCGCGATTATTTTTGCTCCACTGTGTAAATTTACAAGAAAAACAAAATCAAACAGAAGCTTGTTTAAGGTGTTATTTTAAAGAAATCCTTTTCATTTTTGAAGTTTTCAGTACTAAAAAAAAAACATCATGTGAATGAAAACGCAGTTGGGTGATGTAGAACCCAATGGGTTTTCAGGGGAATGACACTATTTTAAAAAAAACCACAAAGAAAAACTTTTTAATTTAGTTTGGTTTGGTTGATGACATCACTAGAGGCACAAGAATCAAGAGCACCAGCTGCCTTCTGACTGTCTGAGGAGGAATTTGTCTTTTACGTCTTCCTGGAACTGACCCAGTGCTGTGGAGCCCAATTTAATTAATTTACTTATTGATCCACATCAATGTTTTTTTCTTTTCCTTTTTTTTCCCCACAGCATGCTAATTTTGAATACCCAGTACTCCAAAAACCAACAGAAATATGTAAACACCAGATTTAAGAACTCCAGTCAGCTGCCTTGCATGACGTCACCAGAGGCAGGTGCAGGTGAAAACTTGCTTATTGAAGGCTGGATTTGGATATTGATATTTAAGGAAGCCCATTGCTGCCATGAATTTAAAAAGATAAAAGGAGGTCATAATTTCACATTTTGCTGACCTTATTACGAGAATAAAAGTCATAATTTTGACTTTCAATCATGGTTTTTAGATAAAATGTCAGATTGTTTTACTCAGGAGGCTTAGTGCAGCATCTCATGACTTTCAATTTCATAATTATATTATATCTCAAAATTATAATTTTTTTCCTCATAGTTACAACATAGGAAATTAAAACTATGACTTTCTAACTCATAATTATTACTTTGAATATCTTAAATATGGCTTAGAAAGTTGAAATCATGACTTTTTATCTCAAAATTGATCCAATTCTATAATTAATACTTTCTACCTCAAAATTACAACTTTTTATCTCATAATCATGATGTAGAAAATCAAAACTATGACTCTCTAACTCTCAATTATTACTTTGAATATTATAACAATAGTCATCTTTCTATACTATGACTTTTTATCTCAAAATTGACTTATTTCTCAACTTTTACTTTGAATCTCCTATTTTTGACTTTTTATTTCAGAACTAGGACTTTGAAAGTTGAAATGCTGACTTCCTGTTGTTTTTTTCCCCTTCATTGTGGAAATGGGCTTCCACAGAAATGAAAGCAAAAATAGCTGGATAAAGCTGACTGACATGTTCTACACGTGACAAACCATTAGGAAAGTGAGCTAAATTGATTTTCTAGAAAAGGCTTTCGATGCCATTTGTTTTAGTCTTTTTGCAACAGACTCACCCAATATAACCTGTAAAAATGTCCCTTTGTTTAATAAAGGGCTGAACTGAATCAAATTGACCAAATGAACTCTCCCCTCTATCATTCATGTTTCATTCCAGATTAATAATAGATCATCCAAAACCACCAGAACTCTGACCCTGATCTTTCTAATTGCAGTGCTGTGTCTGTCAGGAGACGTTAATCCTCTCACGTCTCTCTGTGCTGCATGCGTGATCATGGACGAAGCGACGCCTGTGTTTCTAGAACCCCTCAGACTGCACTGTTCTGATTACTCGGCCTCTCCCATCGATCCGGACGTCTCTATTCATATTTGATATGCCTTGAGGTGCAGGGTGAAGTGGTGGAGGGGGCATTAAAGAAGAACCCCCCTCTGTCTATGCCCTCGGAGGAAATCTGGTCAGCCTAATGGCTTGTTTAAGGAGTTTGTCTTGAAACGGTTTTTCTCTGAGATTTCACTGCAGGATCGCCCTCCTCAGAGGGAGAAAGCAGAAACGGTCATAACAACAGTGGTTAGGCAGAGTAATGAGAGGAGGTCAAACGTCTCAGCAGCTCTTCCTGCCTTTCGTCGACACATCATGGCTCACTTATTTAAAGCGTGTGTGGCCAGCAGGTGGCTGGCTAAAAGCTCTAGAAGGCGAACCTGGAAACTCCCCTTCAGAACTTCCTGGAGTCCGTCTGTGGTGTTTGTCCTTTCTTACAGCTGAGACTCAACGCTGAGCGTTCTGTCTTATCCAGAGCTGATCGATGATGATGATGATGATGATGATGATGATGATGATGATGATGATGATGATGATGATGATGATGATGATGATGATGATGTGCACCGAGCTCCAGCAAACCCCGACACCGACTTCTTCCCATCCTCCTTCGGTCGGCTCGACTCGGCTGCTGAAATATTCAGTATTTTTGCAGGCCTGAGTCTTGTACGATTTAGGGGGGAGGAAGTGAGGCGTTAAAAAAAGAAATCCTTGTGAGTCACTGATTTCAATCAATGTCGAGGAAGGAAGACGTCGCCTCTCTCTTTGGTTTCTCTCTGCTTCATACAGTCCGAGGTGTTCGTCCACCAGCATGAATGTTAGATTAATAACAAACCACTAACTCACCATGCATTAGGTTAGTTCAGTTTCCCAGGTGGAAAAACGATTCCTGTCTAAAAACGGGACCTGGAAGCAAAAGTTTGAGTTTGTCTTTGATTTTCTCTCAACATAACAGGCTCAAAATCCTGCTTACATGCTGACAGAATTCTGGCTGGAGTTTCATTTGCCACTCTTTCTGTCCGAAAAGCTGATTTCTAAAGCACAACACTGTTACGTTTGTGAGAGTTCTGGAAGCTTCACGCCGGCCCACTTCATCCACGTTTAAGGAACGTCTGTTTGTGTCAAACTTTCAGATGTCTAGTCGGAATTTTGAGGTCAAGTCAAAGAATTTGGACGTAGTCTTCATTATTTCATCGACTTTTTGCATGACAACACTGATGCAAAGGAGTCCCTCATCATGATACAGCCACCACCATGCTTAACAGTTGGAAGAATGTAGGGTTAAAAGTCTCAGCTTGACTCCTCTAGATCTTCTTCTTGTCGTTGAGGTCGAACAGTTCCATTTTGTCTCATCTGACCATAAAACTTTCACCCAGAAGGCTTTTTCATCCCACCTAGAAGATGCCTGTGTTTCTTTTTGGTGATGTAAAAACTCACTTTACTGCGTTCCAGCATCTTCCAGTCAACAATCAGGTCAGGTTTTTTTTTTTTTTTTTTTGTTCCTAAACATCCTGGCATATTCCCTTTGACCTTAGGGTGACAGTTCATATCAGACTGTTGAAGCCTTGACAGTTTCCTCACATACGGATGATCCCAAATACACCAGAATGGTTCAGGTTTATTATCAAAAGCTTCATGTTAACACTGCCAACCGGTCTCAGTCAGCCATGCAGGATGTTACTACTTCTTACTAAGTGTTTTAGCTCCAACAGACACATCATGGCAATCATTCTGTTTGTTTTGCTGTCTAATCTTTCAATTGTGCCTGATTAAATCTGGCGTGTGCTTTGTGGAAACAACCCTACTGTCGCCAAGCCTCCCCACCCCCAGAAAGAAAGAAAAAAAAAAAGAAAAAAAAAACAGTGATGAGGGTAAGAGGTATTTGGTTAACAGTTAGATCTGCTCAGGCTGTTGAAGGTGCAAACACAAGGCTGCAGTGGTCAAAATAAACAGGAGCCTCTGGACTTCAGTCTCAATCACAGCTGAGACGCTTTCATCACACGGCAGGTCAGATCGCACTTTTGCTTTTCAGCTGGACTTCAGTAACTTCTGGTCAAAATAAATCTGGACCTTTAAAGATCTGCTGGTGTTGCATTGACCTTCCAGATCTCTCAGGTCTTCTGGTTCTGGTTCTGGTTCTGCTCTGCGTCCCCAGAGCCAGAACCAATCATGGAGAAGCAGCATTCAGCTTCTAAGCTCCACAGATCTGGAACAAACGTCCAGAAAGCCTGAAACACTGAGTTCCTTCAAATCAAAACTAAAAACCCGGCTGGTTAGAGCTGATGGAACATTGACCAACATATTTCATGTGTAGCTAATGATGATTTTAGCAAAATGTGTTTATGAGGATTTTAATTTTTTTATGTTTTCATGATGTACTGCTCTAAATGTGCTGCACAAACAAACTGATTGATTGATTCAGTTAACAAAAGTCCAGTAATATACTGGAGGATGGGAGACTACAGGACATGTGACGGGATTATTTATTTTGTACATGTTTTACGTAAAGTCAATTTAATTTATAGCAATAATTATCCTCAAATAGAATTTCATTTACGTTTATTTTAACAATAAAATCAGCATTTCTTTTGACAGAACAATAGAGCGGATCCCTGCAGCTGGCAGAGAGGAGAAACAGAAAAGAGAGAGAGAGAGAGAGAGAGAGAGAGAGAGAGAGAGAGAGAGAGAGAGAGAGAGAGAGAGAGAGAGAGACTGTTTTGCCTTCATCTCTGCCAGATGAAAACAACAACACCTCCAGTCTTTGCAGAAAGAGCAGATTTTTATCAGGTGCGTTTATTGTCCGTTTAACAGAGTTATTTAAATCATGCTTTATCTGAAACACATCTGCCATTTTTCTCTATCATTTTTCCTCCACAGCTCACAGCTTATCTCTGGCTTTAAAAAAAAAAAGAAAATGAAATTAAAGGGGAGGAGATGAGAGGGGATATTTAAAAAGAAAGGCCCGGAAAGATGAAGTCATTAGTGTTGCTCAGGTTTTTTTCACCGCACCTATAAATAATACAAATTATAAGAAAAATAAAATACAAAAAAAAAAAAAAGAAAGAAAATGCCAAGTCGATGGGATCCAAATTGTCTTGAATTTTCAGATCATTAAAAATGGAAGAGGAAAAATAAAAAAATAAAAAAGCGGGTTGTTTTCCTCCTCCAGCTCTGTGAAGGCCGGACAGCAGCAGCAGCAGCAGCAGTTCTGTCTGCCGTCTCACTTCAGTCCGTGCTGCGTCTCTTTGTGCCTCCTCAGGTCCACCTTCCTCTGGAAGCCTTTCCCGCACAGGTCGCAGCCGAACGGTTTGTATCCGGTGTGTTTCCTGCTGTGCGTGATCAGGTTGGAGCTCTGGCTGAACGCTTTCCCGCAAACCTGGCATTTGTGCGGCTTCTCGCCTGGACAGAGAGAAAAGCAAAATCTGTTGATTGATTGATTGATTGATTGATTGATTGATTGATTGATTGATTGATTGATTGATTGATTGATTGATTGATTGATTTCGAATCAAGCCTGGTTGTAGGTGCGTCTGTAAAAGTAATTATTTCGTTTATTTTGCCAGGGGTTGAAGCTCCGACTGTCTCGCGCAACAAAACTTAAATATGTAAGCAATAGTTTTAACAAATTACAGGTTGTGAGAAAAAAAGAAGAAGAAAGTAAGTAAGTAAATAAATAAACTGGAACAATTAAACCTCCTACTGACCGACCTCAGCGGGTTGAACGGTATTGGCGCTAACCGGGCGCTTTGACGCACTTTGGTGAAACTCACCTGTGTGGATGAACGTGTGTTTCTTCATGTCGGACTTCTGGTGGAACCTCTTCCCGCAGTACTGACACGGGTAGGGCCGCGTGTCCGAGTGGATGAGCAGATGCGTGGATAGCGTGGAGGAGCGCTTGAAGCTTTTGCCGCAAATTTTGCAGTCGAAGCTTCTCTCCTGAAAGGTGCGCAAGAAAAAAAAAAGAAAACAAAACAAAAAATGAGATTGACTTGTTTTGTTTTTTTTCCCTTCAGTGTGTGCATCCACCCTGCCTGAAAAGAGAAGACGCTGCAGGATGTGGTTTCACCGGGGTTTTACCTGAGAGTGCACGGCTTTGTGCTGCTCCAGGCTCACGGCGTGGCCGAACGTTTTGCCGCAAATGTCGCACGCAAAAGGCCTCGTGCCGCTGTGCGATCTGCGGACGTGGACCTCCAGGCCGTGCGGGGTGGAGAACACCTGATCAACAGAGATGAAGATGAAGGAAGGCAGCAAAAGAAACGATCATGATTTTACTCTGAATGCGCTTCAGCCTCACCTTCCCGCACTTGACGCACTTGTACGCCCCGTTCAGAATGAGGCTGGAGCAGAGCAGGTCGGGCCGGGCCTTCCCGCCTGCCGCCTTCCCGTGCAGGCCCGCTTCAGGGAACAGCAGCGCGGCAGCGTGCCTCCGGTAGTCTCCGTAAGGCTCCTCCGCCAGGGCCCGCTCTGCAAACACGGCCGGGTGGCAGCTGCGGTCCGCGTAGAGCGCCATCACAGCCGGGCTGGTGTCCACCTCCAGGCCGTGATGGAGGCTCCGCTGCGCCACGGGCCGCTGCACCTCCAGCTCCGGCCCCGGGCCCGGGTAGCTGCTCCAGGCGTACGGCCGGAAAGGGACCGTGAAGGGCTGGGTTTCACCCACCAGGGGAGAAAGCGATTTTTCGGAGTCAACTGGAGGATGACAGGGGAAGTTTTAATGAAACCAGTGGCGTGACTGTACGGGAGCCCAGCAGGGCCTCAGAGGGCCACACTAATAGAACCCACTGCTGCTGGAAGCTCTGGACAAGAACTTTATATCAATCAGTAAAACTTAGTATTATGCATTAACGTCGATACGCCTACACACAATATTTTAAAGGATAAAAAAAAAAAAATCATATGGTGATTTTTTAAAATGAAAAATAAAACGGAGACATTTTTTAAAGTTTCGCCGTGGACAGCAGTCATGTTGCATCTCACGGTGTGTTTTAGGTGTCCGCAGCATCCTGTCACTTGTTTTCTTTTGGATCAATAATGAGTTAAATGTATGTGAGTGTTTACTTGTAAAGGTATAGGAAACTGTCTGAAGTATTAAGGAATTTGTTTAGGGTCTACCTATTAGAATTAAGGCATGAATAATGTCTTGGTTAGATATAGACTGGTAATGGTTAAGGTTAGGGGGAAATGTTAACCACAAAAATGAATGGAACTCAATACAAAGTGTTAATATGGGTAGCAGTATATTAACACACACACGCGCGCGTGTGTCTGTGTGTCTGTGTGTGTGTGTGTCTGTGTGTGTCTGTGTGTGTGTGTGTGTGTGTGTGTGTGTGTGTGTGTGTGTGTCTGTGTGTGTGTTGGGGTTGTGTCTGTACCGGGCGACGCGGATGGGGACGGAGGCCGCCAGAAGTCCTCACAGTCCGCGGAGCGAGCGCACAAACTGTCGGCGCAGCTCAGCGTAGACCTGGGGGAGAAGTCCGAGGCTTCTCCCGGGTGGGAGGCCGGAGAGAGGCCGTAGCTGTCCGCCGACAGGTCGGCGTCCTCCTCCGGGAGCTGATCGGTATCTGAGGTGGCGAAGCAAAGCGAAGCTTTAACCCAGTGAAGTTTAAAGCTGAAGCTTCAGATTACAATCTGGAAATGTCCTTTATAACCAGGACTGACACTTTTAACAAGAACTAGTCCTAATTAGGTTATCAATGAAACACTTTATTCTTTCAATAACATTGACTAAAATCGATTACATCATATTTTTCTTATATTTTAAAATCTTGTCAGAATGTTTTATTGTTTCACCAATTTTTTAAAATTCAGAATGTCAAAGCCCTTTATGAAACAACTATATATATATATATATATATATATATATATATATATATATANGTGTGTGTATATATATATATATATATATATATATATATATATATATATATATATATATATATATATATATATATATAAAAATAATGAACCAAATCCTGGTAATATCCTCACAATCCTTTACGCAGATCCTGATTTTAAAGCAAACTGTCCAGTTTGACTGTAGCTGCATTATGATCCAATAATCTGTAGTTTTCATTCTAATCCTACCTGAACAGATGTGCTCCAGTATCGTGTCCAACCTGCTGTAATCATCTTCCAAAGTCCGCGGTTGGTGGTAGCTGTGCGCCTTCTTACTCTTCACCAGGAAGGAGCGGGGCATCTTTAGTGTGTGTGTGTGTGTGTGTGTGTGTGTGTTGTGTGGTGTGTGTGTGCAGGGGGTGACGAGGAGGAAGAAGAGAGAGCGATGGTTAATGTCGGGGATCCAGCTGCTGAGCAGGAGGAGGAGACCCGGCGGCTCGCGTCCTGTTTACAGATTTGATCTGAGCCACTGACATCCCGAGCGTTTTAAGAGATTTCCACATGACCACGGAGCATGCGCGCAGGCGTCCATCGCGTGTGCCAGGTGTCGGCTCGGACAGGTGTCACCAAGGCTGACCGCCCGCTGAGCGGCGGCAGGTAGACAGCAGAGAGCCGCAGCGGGGGCCCCGCGCTCCTCCCTCGTCTCTTCCGCTTCTCTTTCCACTCACCGCAGAGTTTTCACTCAGACTCTCACCTCTGTCCCGCTTTCGTGACGGTAATCGAGCAGAAGATGGTGACTAGATTTAAAAGTTAGAACTTGTTTTGGCTTTCTATTTTTCTCTTCAGGTTGATCCGAGTCTCCGCCGGGTCCTCTTGGATCAGTCCATCAGAACCGGATGACGCTCTTCATCATCAGCCTCTCTTACTCAATCAGAGAGGCAGGAGAGGTGGAGGCCAGAGGAAACGCGGAGGCGCAGCCCGCGGTGTGGAGCTTCAATTAGAACATAAAGAGGTGGGGGAAAAAAAAATAAAAAATCAAATTTTTCCCTCCATGATAACTCATGTAAATGACACAGAGTGCGCGTGACGATTTGAGAAGCCTTATCGGAGTGTGAAGAGCGCCACAGTGCCGCTCTGCTGATCAGCTGTCTGTTATGTGACGCAGTTTCATGTTGAACTGCGGCTGTTTGCGCCGGACACAGATCATGACGCACCGATTAGCAAATCAGGGGTGAGCCAGACTGTCAGGCGCGGGGCTGCAGGAGGTGATGGAGGAAGAAGAAACGTTCTGCTTTCAGGCGGATCCCACGGATTAAATCAGAATCATAACAAGAAATAAAATAAAATAAAATAAAATAAGGAGAGAAAGAAAGCAGGATTTCTCTCTTGCATCCCGTCAATCTGATCTCGTTCACAGTGATCGACTTTACCAACAAAACGAAGGACAGGAAATCGAACCGCACCGACTGGAGCCGCTGCCGCTGCCGCTGCAGGGCCCCACCGGCAGGGCCCCACCGGCAGGGCCCCACCGGCAGGGCCCCACCGGCAGGGCCCCACCGGCAGGGCCCCACCGGCAGCGGCCGATAGGAGGACGGCACGAACTTGTTCAAGTGAAGGTGCCAAGATAGAGGCAGGAGAGCTGATCATCTCTGCATGAAACACCAAATCAAACATTCAAAAGAGAACATCAAGGTCTGCGCCGCTCCGTTCTGCGCCAGGTCATTACTGTTTTCCGCACAAACAGAATAAAACGGCGCAGCGTTTAGAACAGCCTGTGCTGCGTTTCCATCCCATCCAAAAACAAACACGGAAACTCTACATGATTTTTGTAAATGTGTTTTCATAAATACGATATTTTGTTAATAACAAACTTCAGACTCTATGTCAGCATAACCACTTCATTTTTTGAAGTGAAATTGTGAAACAGTAAAATTCTGTTTAATCTGCTTTTACAGATTTTTAGAAAACATCTCTGCTGTTATTTGCACATCTGTTTTTCTGCACTGATATTGTTAAATAATCAGATTTGTTTTTATGTTTCATATAGTTACACATTATGTACATTTGAAAAAGTCATTGTACTCAGATCCTTTGGATCTATTGCTATTTCTAATACGTGCACAGAGTTTTAAGTAATAGTTTTGTACAATATATCATTTTATTACTCTTATTGTTACCTTTGCTTTGATATATATATATTTTAAACTCTTTTGGAAGGTTTTTGTGTGAACCCATTTATGTGATGCTGCTGTTGCACCTGAATTTCCCCTCTGAGGCAGATTGAAGGTCATTACTGATCTAATCTAAACTTCAGCCTCTAGTGTTTTTATTCATTTTATTTTTTTACAGTTCTTACTCCTGGGAGGAAATAATGCTGGAGCACAATGTTGGGTTTTTTTTTTGGTTGTTTTTTTCTGGCGCTTGTGCCACCCTCTGATGGAATAACGCCCTGAGTCGGAGCCATATTTGCCCATATGAATCTCCACAACTTTTATTTCCTCTTTCAGCCCTGATTTTTTTTTTTTTTTACTGAAACTTGTTCTTGCTCGATTTATTTTCATCACGTGTCTGTCTAACGGGACGGAGGGTCTCTTGGCTCCTCCCCCTTAGAAAAACAAACCGTTTGGTTCAGAAAATGAAACAAATCTAACGCAATAAAATCCACATAAACACGCTAGTATGCATATGATAATTATTTTAAATAGCGCGAAAGGAAGAATTTGCCTCCCCTGCTAAACAATTATTTTCGTTGTGGTTTATGTCCAATTTCAAATCTTTTTATTCAGCCTCCAAGCCTCTTAAATGTGAAAAATCACCAAATGATTAATCTCCTCCCACACTGCGCAGCCTGCGATTTTAATGCGTTTTAGTAAAAGTCAAGACAAGAATCAACCGCAAGGAAAAAAGCAAAAGACAAAAACGCATTGAGACTGATTTCTCTTTCATTTCTCAGTTCTAAATTAAAAGGTGAATTCATGTCAAATGAATCGAACATGAAATGCATGAAACGATTCAACCAAGGAAAAAAGAACATTATTAATAAACATACAGACCCAGGTAAAGTGTCGGTGCCTGAGGAGAGCTGCTCTTAAAATGTGGTTTTGCTCATGAAAAAAAAAAAAAGCCGAGACTCTGCGTTTGGAAACCGCGACAAATCACTTCCTGAAAGAAGAGAATCTTAGCGAGAATCTTGAGAGGGAAAGACGCTTTCAGTTTCAGAGAGAAAAAATGAATGCATGATCAGTCAGTTGAAGATTTAAATTAAAATAAAAAATCTACTGCAACCATTAAAAACACACACCAGAGCGCAGTTTATGAAACTTTTATTATGAAATCATTCCTTTCTCTCACCAGTGCAACAATCTCAGAGTGCTTCATAGTGTTGCCATGTGTTCTTACACTGCAAAGTGCCACGATGTGTTCCTCTCCCGGTAAAAATCAACCAATCAGCGGGAGACTCTGGTGAAGCAGACCCAACGTTGGGATCCGATCGGCCTCCCGGATGTGAAGGCTGAAGTTCGTGTCTGGTTCCCAAATCCAGCTGCTGGCTTTGGACGGGCCTGGCAGCCCAAAGCCTCCATCTCCTCCGTTTCTGTGCAAACGTGTTACATCATCACATGCCAGATTTGACTCAAAGGCAGATGCGCCTCCAGTCAGCCATGCTGTCAGGAGGAATAATCTGACCCGGTGTCCTTCTCAGAACGTAACAATGCGTGATGACTGAGTCACCCTCTGACAAGAATACCTCTTCCTGTTCCACAAAACATATACATAATATATATATATATATATATATATATATATATATATATATATATATATACA
>CAEFZX010012720.1:21497-43638 GCA_903066825.1 Alfaro cultratus | reverse complement strand
CTGCTGATCTATTGATCACTCTGCTGATCTATTGATCACTCTGCTGATCACTCTATTGATCTGCTGATCACTCTGCTAATCTATTGATCACTCTGCTGATCTATTGATCACTCTACTGATCAGATCTATTGATCAGATAATCTGATCAATAGATCAGATTATCTGCTGATCTATTGATCTGCTGATCACTCTGCTGATCTACTGATCACTCTGCTGATCACTCTATTGATCTGCTGATCACTCTATTGATCTGCTGATCACTCTATTGATCTGCTGATCACTCTGCTGATCACTCTATTGATCTGCTGATCACTCTGCTGATCACTCTATTGATCTGCTGATCACTCTGCTGCCTCAAAGCAACTTTCCACACAAACCTTCACATAAACAAACTTTGCTCCATTTCATCATTTGCTCTCAGATCTGCACAAACTCAAGGATCGTTTTTAAACTGCTGCACTAGATTCTGAGAAAACATACAACTCTGTAAAGTCTGAAATGATTATTATAATCGATAATTGAAATAATCATCAACTACTTTAGTAATCAATTGATAACTGGATTCAGTGAAAGTCCACTGAGCAGCAACAATGCTGAAACTGTAAAAAATAAAAACAAATCTTTGCTACAGATTATCAAACGTACATTAAAAATGCTGTTATCTGGGCGTGCCGTGGTGGCGTACGGGTTTAGCGCGACCCACATTTGGAGGCCTTGAGTCCTTGCCGCCGCGGGTTCGACTCCCAGACCCGTCAACATTCACCGCATGCCTTACCCACTTCCTGTCAGCCTACTGTCAAAATAAGGGACACTAGAGCCCACAAAAAGCCCCCTGGTGGGGGGGAAAAAATGCTGTTATTGAATTTTAGGCAATAAATATTAATTCTCTTATTGATTAACCTGGAGTTTACAGACTCAATAAAATGAATAAAATCATCTATTTGCATCTTTTTATGTTTTTCTAATATTGTATAAAAAGCCTTGAGTGGTTTTAAATGAAAGATCTGCCCATTTATTTATCTGATTAATTGATTAATCGTCAGAATAATTGATTCCAACTCTCTATGAATTATAATGTGAAATGAGCCTCGTTCTCGCAGAATGCTGCCATGATGAGTTTTGTTTCACCTTAGCTGGGCTTCCTGCATGAAGTCTTGTGAGATTTATTCCCACTTGCTTTATTTCTTTGCCTGAAAGCTTCGATTAAACCCACAAACAGCAGAAAGGAGCAGAAAGGAAATGAAGGCGGGCGCCGCTGCTAAAGCAAACGCTCTGTTTTCCGTCCATCTATTTTCTCCCTCGTTCCCAGAAGACCTAAAATTGTTGTGCCGCTCCACTCATCCGCTTCATCCGCCCGTTTGTTTACTTATTCCCTCAGTCGCAGCAGAATCAACATGTTTCCTCCTTTATCCTCTCAATAATTTTCTCCCGCCTGCTTTTATTTTGCACCTTCTTCAGATCTCAGATGAAATCTCAGCCTAAAACGAACCAACGCTACGAGAACCGATGAGTCAGAAGCAGGAAGAAGTTTTAAATGAGGAGCTGCTGTAATTTATGCTGAGTTCAGCTAAAGTTGCACCATTGTTGCAAATTCTGGAGTCTTCACTGAGAGATGAGATCAATAAATAATAAAAACAAAAAAATCCATGAACACAAGAATATGCATTCCTGCATCTTGGTTATTTTCAGGTGAATTTTGATGAATGTTGGAGTTTTTTTAACATTAAAAGTCGAGTTTTATAACTTAAAACAGAAAAAGTTTCTCCATCTCAACGACTGAAACAGATTTAGTTTGATTCAAATTTCTATTTGAAAATGACATAAAACAGAATTCAATTGGTTTTTAACTTTCTTATGAATCTCGATTCAGCCTGTTGCGATACACAAACGATTAATGGCACGATAAATAAAACAAACTCCATAATTTCCATTCAGTTGATTCATTTTGCTTACAGAGACAAATAATCAATTTTATTTATGGCTTTTGTTGTGTTTTATTTTGGATATTCAACATATCTTCCAGTTCCAGAGGGAAATGGTCTTTACAGATTTAACTTTACTGGTTTTCAATAGACTGAAAGGTGAAATGGATAAAACTGATCAACTATAATCTGAAGTCTTGCTCTCTCTCGCTCTTTAGCAGCCTGAATAAAACACAGACATGTTTTAAAATGATTTCTTTTGAAACAGCTTTTAGCTTTTGGACTGTATTTTTAAAACTCCAGTTTCTAGAAACAACCAACTGAGCTCCAACCTGGCATCTTCACCATCTGCTTGAAAAACTTTGGACTTTTTTGCTCCGACAAAAACATTTTATTCTGGTAAACAACCAGTTTTTTGGTGCATCTCATTAACTAGTTTGTAAGATTGTTTTAAATAAAACCACTATTATCAGAACTGAAGCACAGCAGAAACTGACATTTAACTTATTTCAACAGTTTGCTTTAATAATGTGCATCTCCACACGGATTATTCACTGAGAAGGGAAACATTTGCTTTAGCTTTGAGAGTTTGCAGCTAATCAGATGATTTCTGTGTGATTTTTCAGTCATTTTGCTGCCTGGAGGTGGTTGAAACTTCAGGATCGTTCCCGGTAAATTGTTGCTCTTTCTGAGCTCCATTTACTCCCTACATGCTGTAACCTTCAGGCCACGACCATCCAGAGAACGAAAAGCTTTCCAAGCCTCCAGATGGAGCGTTGATTTGCTGTGGAGAGATAATTCAGTGTTTATGAGGAGGAATAAACTCACTGATCCAGCATTATTTTATTAATGTTAGAGGTTATTGTGTTTGCTCTGTAAAGTATTAGAGGCACTTACAGCTGCTCTGACCTTGAATGCATCTTGCTCTGGTTTTAGTCTGGCTTTGCTGTGCTGCTTGAAGAGGTTTAAAACTCTGCAGCTTTACTCAGTCTGCTGACTGAAGGAGGAGCTGGGAATCTTTTACTGTCTCACTACTCGATTAAAAATCTATTTTTGAAGGATTTCTGCTGTATCTACTCCAGTTTGCTTTGTAAAGTAAAGGTTTTTGCCCCCCACTCAACGTTTACACTCACAGCTGAAAATAACTGCAAACAGATGAGCAACTATACAACCGTACATCTTTGAAAAGCATTAGTGGAGCCTCCTGCACAACCAACCAGAATGCAGCAAGTGGTTTCTGGATGGTGAGTTAATAATAAAACTCTTGTCTTTTCCAGCAGCCATTGTACAGGACATACAGCAGGAAAACCAGCTGACCAAACACTGGAGATCCGCTGCGGTTGCTAGGTAACGGGCCAATTTCTGATGTTACATTCCCGAGATTTAATACGGGTCATTTTCCATACACTGTAAAACATGAATTTATTGCTAAGAATCAGGAAAAAAGCATGTTGAATGTCACAATATGTCCCTTTTAAGGTTGATTTTAGGACATTTTACATCAATTCTGAATTGCAGTAAATGAAAATCATTTACTGAATTTTTGTCACGTCAGCTATTTGAATATTTAATGGGTAAAAACAGCTGATAGTTGTTTAATCAAACTGAATTTAAATACATCTAGCAGTCTCTTCTACTTCCACCACTTCAATCCGTCGTAATCAATCAGATATTTTCGTTCAGCCTTGCAGTCCTATGGGGGACGAGTGTTTACTCTCCTGGAGGCAGTTGGGTTTAAGAGCCGGCCAGGGCGCACCGCCTCCTAATGTGGCTGTTAAAGTCGACAGTTTCCCCCTAACAACCAGCCGGACGGATACACACCCTGACAGATGGAGTGACAGAAAAATAATACACTGCTGCTGCAGAAAAAAAAAGCCTCTGAGGAAAACAGCGTGACCCCCAACAAAACTGAGAAAGGATGTTTATAGATGCTGTTTGATTAAACCGGGGCTGCCGGCTCAAACAGGACAGATCAGCGACGAGAAGGAGAAAGATTCTTCACTTCTAGAGTCTTTTCTTTCCATCTCGCTTGTTTCTACTGAGGCAGGAGGCAGATTGGTCCAGATGCTGCTGAACCAAAGGAGCACAAGCCAAACCGCTTTGATCAGCCGGATCAGAGGAACTGCTGCCGCTGGGCGAAGCTGCAGGTTTTATAAGAAAACGCCCAGAAGACAACAGATGCTTCACAGAAGCGTAGAAACTCTGAAACTCCGACTCATTCTGGGGTTTAACCCTGACATCCAGTCAGTCCACTGCAGAAACACACACTTACACCTCTGAAAACGCAATTAAAGCACAGCTGTGGCAAAAAGTGTGGGCCAGGGGCCATTTGTGGTCCTTGGGTGGGTTTTGTGTGGCCCCTGAATGCAACTCAAGAACATGGCCTTCTGACACTTTTTGTAATTTAGTTTTTATCATGGAAAGTTTTTATCTTCTTAAACTGAAAATATAAAGTACAACACAGAAATTTTTTCTTTTCTTATCTCATAAAAACATCTAGCGGCTTCAGCGCGCACATCCTAAAAACAGCAAAGTTTGTAGAAGAAAATTCATATTTTTGTTACTGGAAATAAACTAAAAACATTTTATAGACTTTTAAAAAATAGAAAATAATAAATCCAAAATGTTAATTCACTCTAAACGTTCAGGCAAACGTAAAACATTACATGTTTTATTTACTGTTTTGCTGAAAAAGAAAAAATTTATAATATTTTTGAGTTTTTAATTGGGGGAAAAAGGAAATATTGGCCCCTGAATACTTCCACCTTGGCATTTTGGCCCTTAGTGCAAAACATTTGGCCAGCTCTGAATTAAAGAAATAATAAATTATTCAACTACATGAATTCATCATCTTTGGTCAAGAGTTTAAATTATTTTCTTTGTCTAAGATCCCAGAGTGCAGTTCTCTGGTCAAATAAAAGTTAAACAAGATCAAACCAACCGTCTGAATCTCCAGATCTCTGGAGGAGGCACAAGCTGTCATATTTCGGTCTTAAGTCTTTTTAACAGCTCCAAAACACACACTTACCCTCAGTAAGTGAAACGTAAAAATGTAAAACTGGAGCCAGTTGAGGCTGTGAGTGGAGAGACGGTTTAGCTGGGATTGACTCATTCACCAAAACCAGTCACTGCGGTTAGAAAGTCAGCATGCCACAAAGAAAACCAGTCATCCAGTTGGCTTCGTCACTCTGCAGAGGTCAGCCAAAGTAGTCGGGTCCTTCTCCAGAACAGAAAAGCCAAACATAAAGGCTCTGGACAGTGAACTGGATGCATGCAAGACACACTGCAGCACTTCAGCAGCTGATTTTCAACCTGTGGAGTCATGCAAAAGGTTTGAGTTAATGCCTCTCGAAATCTTTCAGGCTCTCACACAGATACTCTGCAAAACCGATTTGAGCATCTTGTTAACCAGAAAATGATATTTCCTACAAGAAAAAAGGCTAGAGAGGCCAGGAGGAATCGCTTTCAGGACTTTCTGATTTTGTTTCCATTACACTTTAAACATAAGCAGGAAGCATTAATGAGGTAAAGGGGCAAACATAAGAATTGTCATGGGGAAACTGTTAGCCTAGCACTGCTTTAGCCATGCCTTTGCATTTTGAGGCTCTTGAAGTTATTATTGGCATTGTGCTTTTGGTTGGAATCCATGCAAATGTTTTCTCAAAAAGGAGGAAAAACTATCAGTTTAATATCCAGAGCAGTTCAGATAACGACTTCCTGCAGATCCTGAAAGCTTTTCTCATGACTTACAAAGTTTCCTCACTCATTTGTAGTTAAGCACCAGACTATTTGTAACAGATTGTTTGTTTGTTGGAGCGCAGAAGTTATCACATCAGTCAAAAACCAAAAGGATGATCCACTTTTACACCTAATATTTATATTTTACTCTACATGTAGAGTTTTTTTTAAGACAAAGCTTAGGCTGAAAACAAATGGTAAAAAATCTGCAGGTATGATTGTTTTCAGATGACTGTTAGCCTAGCATCGTCCCAGCTATGTTTTGGTTGTTCTTTAGCATTTTGATGACATTAATTTTCACATTATCGCCCCCTATGGGTAGAGTCTTGATATTGTAGTATTTATTTGATGAATATTTCAAAGGCTGCAGGTTTATTTCAAGAAGGACTAAATGTTAGAGGTAGCGCATCAAGCTAACAGCTAGTAGCTTTTCTTACTCATTTTCTGTCCGTCTCTTTCGTGTCTTAGCTTACATGCTAACAAACTTCTGAATGACAACATTTCTGCCAAACTTCAACAGAAGTTAAAAAACTCACTGCTTGAAAAAACAAACTACAACAGCTATGGCAGATTTTTAAGGAAAGCAGTTGGTGAGCTGTGATATTTTTTAATTTTGATTTGATTGAGATCCCTTTGGAATCTGCTGTGAAAACACTAATTCCCTGGAAAACATGTCCACTGTAGCAATGTGTGGATAAAGCAGCCAGAGATTGAAGTGGTCATGATAAACATTTCTTTGTCGCCATTTCCAAAGGAACGATCTTTGATCCCAGGAAATGGACCGGTGTCTCTTGTACATCATCACTGTGTCCTTCTTTGTCAGCTAATTTTAGAAACCCTCTGTTGCTCAACATGCTGTTCCTGTGGGTTAACAATAAATGACTGGGAAAGAGGAATTCAAAGTCTAAAGAAAGACTTGTAAGACTCTTCAGAAACCCAAAACAACTCCGGATTTAAGAACGGAAAGCAAGTCTGACTACATGGAAAGAAAAAAAATAGATAAGTTTGAGGTTGCTTAAAACTTTTGCACAGTCATGACTCATGACTGGGGAAATTAGAAAATAAACTTCAACGCCCAGCCGCTCGCGGACCATCGACTCAACTTCAGCGGCCAGCAGAGCTTTTCCTCTTCATCATCCACTGATGAAGAGGAAAACGAAACTCCAACAACACAAATAATTTTTAAATCGTCTTCCTCTCTCAATTAAATCAGCAACAAATGGTCCGCTGAGAAAGTCATCCACTAATCAACCGGCCCGCCGATCGGCTCGTTAAGAACCCGGTCAACGACTCAACCAGGTCGGCTTCGGTCCGATTACTGCTTTCCATTAACACAGGGGTGTCCAAACTGTGTGGCTCTGGGGCCGATTTATTTGCGGCTCCCAACAGCAAATCAAAAATGAAACAAATTTGGAGACATTTAATTAGTAATCAGGATTAAAATTGGAGAATTTATTTTCTTTCTACAATGATCCCAATACACCACTGTAAAAATCCCTTTCAAGTTTTGGATATCAGGATAAGTTATTTAGTTTTAGGTTGGGTTTTTTGGCCCAACAATCCTTCTGAGTCAATAATTTTGGCAAAAAGTTTGGCCACGGCTGAATGCAGATGAACCCAGATGAACCCTGGGAACTGGGTGACCTTTTGTCCAGCAGTCGGTTCATTAAACCCTTTTCCTAATAAAACAGATCAGAACCCATTTATCTCTTCAACGTGTCATTATTCCTGTGACCAAACAGACACAGACCCAGTTTGGCTCCTCAGGCTGTACTTATGAAGTACATTTGGTGGGTTTGCTGCCAGGAGTAACCGAACCGGCTTGTGGTGGAGAGACACCCACTGACCCTCACTGCAACGCGGAGACGAGCTACTGAGGGCAAATATGGCTTTTATAGCAACAAAATCCATCAGAAAGTCAGAGTTTCATCCAAGTCTGGTTAGAAGGCCGTCAGTTCAAGGGAAAAGACGAAATGAAATCCTTATTCAGCAGTTTATCTGCTGCAGCTGATATTCAGACCAAATATTCACAAACACAGGAGATTATCTCATATATTAGCTTAGCAACAAGTAAATAATTCATATCTTTGTACCTTTTTTGTAAATTTGAATTTGAAAACACTAAAAACTATTATTGATTGGAATCGTTGAACTCCAGCAGCTCTTCTTGTAATCAGCAGGAAGTCAGGATTTATTTACATTATGCCGCCTACGTTTGGCTCATTCCTCATTTCTCTACAGTATTTTTTCCTTCCAAGGAGACAGACTTTCTTTCAGTCTATTAAATTAGACTCAGCCAACAGCTCTCCAGACATTTTGAAGGACTTTCAGATTTTCTTAGGGCTTTTGTTAGTTTTCATTGGTTTCCAGTTCAATACCTGGCCTTTTCCAGGGAATACTTTATCTGAAAAGCATAAAAAGCTCCTAAACCAAAGCAAAGATACCAATATTTTGTATCTGAAATGTTGCTAAATACAGCAGGAAAGTTGCTGATTTGTTAACAGTGAGGTGATTGTTGTTAACTCCAAACGTTTGGACCTGACCCGATGGGCCGGTGTGTCGGTCTAACCTCTCACTGCAGAGGACAGCGGCTGATTTTTAGACCTTAGCTGAGGTAGGAAAGATCGGCTTCACCTGGACGTATCAGCCAATCATCGATCTCCCAAAATTAAAGAAATCAGAGCAGATAAACGAGGATACCCTTAATTTTGACCACCAACAAGTTGATTAATGGGGATCTATTGACTGACTGACCTGCTTTCTGCTGATGCATCTTAAAGTTCAACATCAGGTCTTTCATATTTCCTAAGCATCACTTTCAGGCATTGCTTAATAAATGATGTAAGTAAAAAAATCAAGCATCCAAATCTAAAGACATCGTCCACAAACCCTCAACAACTTGAGAAGCTACTTTGAAACTTTTCCCTGAAAGTAAATAAATGGAAAAAGTTGTGCTGCTGTGTTGCATAATTTAAAGTCTGCAAACATTTTATGTTTTTGAAAGCAGCTGACTTCATCCTGTCCCCACATATTAGCCACCTGCTAACTCAATAACCAAAAACCAGCAGTGTGACCTCCAATCAGCCGCTGCTGTGGCTCGGTTAAATCACCAATCCAAGAAGTGCTGAACACCGAGCATTTATCTGAACCATCTGCTCCTCCACATATTTACAGTATTCAGTCTGCAGGTCATCAATCCAGGCAGCAAATCCCAGAGCAACACACAGCACACATACGTACAAAACAGACTGTTGGATGTTTGTTCATCCATCTAACTGCTGTTGGACACGAATCCAGAGTGTCAGAATACAAACAAGAGCGTGTGTGTGTGTGTGTGTGTGTGTGTGTGTGTGTGTGTGTGTGTGTGTGTGTGTGTGGAAACTATTAGTTGATGTGCACTCATCGACCCCGTGCATGATGACGCTGATGAAGCTACTCTTAGTCACTTTATTAGCTGTTTTGGAAAGATTAGAGGGTAGCACTGGGACGGTTCCAGATGCTGCAGAGGCCATTATTTTTGAAACATGCACACGCTCGGATGCAGCGAGCGAACATGCAGCCAGCGCTCAGTGAGGATTCATGGTGAAGGCAGCAGCTGGCGCAGGCGGTTCAGAGTCCTGAGGGCGTCCGTTTTTTCCTCTTTTCCTGAACGTTTGTTTTTTATGCTTGTGATTAGTGGACGTGATTCAGTGCTTCTGTCATGACCTTTAGCTGCACATTTTGCTTCAGATACACTGGAAAGGGGAACAAATAAATGTCATATTTGTTCCAGGTGTTGTTAACTGTGTTTGTTTCAGACAGGAAGAGTTTCTGAGTCATTTCTCCAAGGAAGAAGCAGAATAGTTTGTACTTATGCCAATAATTGACGATGTCTTTTAAATAGTCGACATGGTTTGGCTTTCTGTCAACAAATTCTCAGTAGAAATACAAAATTGACATTATTAAGCCGTAGAATAGAAATGGATTTACAAATGATCATCAATAGCTTTACTGGCTAATATTGTGTAGAAATCAGACATGATCCACATTAGACACGGTGTGAACAAGTAACCAGTTAGAATATTCTGATTGGATTCAGTTTGATTCTTTGGATCGTTTTATTCTGATATTCCGACTGAGAATATGGAACAAGTTTTTGATCAGCGAGGAGTTGACGTTTTCAAATCTCCCAGAACTGGACCAACTACATAAGCATGGTGGTGGCTGCATCATGCTGAGGTTCCATTACCAAAAAGCTCTTGTGCATTGAACAATGTTGCCATTGGTGACGTAAAACTACCTGAAACTTGGACGGTTTGTTGTTCCAAAAGGAAAATTATTCCAAAACAAAACCAGGCTAATATTAAGCTTAGTCTTTTAAAAATGTCTAAACTACGCTTAAAAACAAAGTGCAATCAGTTCCAGACGGCTCCTCCGCTTCTAATAGGAAATGAACTGCATCCTTAAAATGAATGTGAGATTCCTGTAGATGATCAACTGAACAGAAAACCTATAAACCCAATTCAAGTCAGAAAAGCACTGGAGGAGAAAAACTGCCAGAGATTCTCCAAATGTCAAGGTTTTCTTCTTCAATTTTAAATATAGCTGAAGCTTCGCAATGCATGACATTTAGACAATCCTCCACCTTCACTATCTTGCAATTTTCCATTTTTCAAGCTCTATCTATCTTACTTCCCCAGGCTCCATTTAGTCTGTGTGTCGCTGAGTTATTAGGAGCTTATTAACTCTACAATCCGGTGAAAGTCTGTGTGTCGCACTAAGAGGCAGAAATAAACAAAAAGAAACCGTTTAATCAGTCACAACTCCTGGATTTACATCGTGTCGGCATCTCCTGTTCCGTCTGAACGCTCCAGTCAGGCTGTGGTAGAACCAACACCTGAATCCAAACCGTCACACAAACACTTAAATAAAGCAACTAATTAAGTTATGATGGCCAAGATGCTCTAGTGATCATCAAGAATGACAAAATGAGTTCAGACGGAAACTTCACACCGAAAACGTATCTCCTGTCTTTCTGCTAAAGCACGTTGTGTGTTTCAGTTGACACAACTTTAGTTCTTCAAGTTTTGACTCGTAAAAAAGTTTTACTTAAACTTAAACGGCAAGATAAGTAACAGCTGGATGAGAGATCAAAGGTTGACTCATGCAGTCCTGTTCAGTCCGCTTTAACCCGACTCCAGTCCGTCTGTCTAGTCAAAGTCCGGTTCGTTTGTTTGGTGTGAACGCTAATCGACCTCTGACCTCTGGTCCTCCAAACCTCGGTCTGGGTTTGGTCGAAGTGAACTCTGGTTCAGCTTGAATATGTGAACGCCAAAAACAGGAAGTGGACTACAGCTCAGGGCATTCTGGGTAAATACAGTCTAAGCTAACGTGCTAGCCTAGCGCTAACAGCAGAAATGGCTCCTGGTCTTTAGCCAAAGACTAAAATCTGACGCCTCCATCTTGTTTCCATCTGGTAAAGTAGGAAGTGGCTCTCAGAGGTTTTTGTGTCATTTCCTTCAGTGGTTGATCTACTTTGTCTATGTTATATATTTCTAGATAATAGATGCTAATAAACTATGTTAGAAACTAACATTGACTTAAATGATACGCAGAACAAAGTTTAACAGTCTCTTCTGATCAGTTGATGCTACTGTATTATATGTGTAGCTGAAACAAAACCTAATATTTTTATGAATGAATTCATTCAGTTGTCCCAGAAAATAAATGGTAAATTCTTCTGAAAAATGTTTCAGGTTTTAGTCAGAATCACAGCAGCTCAACATGACCACACTCAGCCCGTCTCTCCTCAGTAATTATTTCACAGAAAGCGTTGCTAAAGCTAGCATCCTCTCTTTGTGACCCTAAGCACTGAGGCTTCCAGACGGTTCACCCAAATGTTTTGCATACCACACATGCCTTTCAGAACCAAGTTCTGCATCAGATCCCAGCTGCCAGAACGCTGACCGTAACATATATCACTGGAGTCCACCACAAAATCCATCTGATTATCTTGTGATTTCAGCCTGCTGGGAGCTTCACCTCATAAACATCAATCATTTCACCGTTTAACACATGCACTACAGTAAAAATACATTATTTTATTTACTGTATTTTAACCACTTTATTCACTCTTTCCATGTGCAAAAACCAAGCCAGCTCCAACCGAAGCCCGACGATACATTCAGCAGCTCTGCCAGGGGCTGAAATGGAGAAACGTATAATAAAACCCCAAGATAGATTCCATTAATTTTAAGAAAAAGGGCACATCTTCTCATGCGTGTATGTAATTATTTCCATCTCTGGTTCAGAGTTGTCCCTGGAGACAGAAGCTGTCGAATCACCGGCGCAGTCCTGTTCAGTGTTATGCAACAGCTAATTATTTTCACTCAGCCCCCTCAAAAACCAAGATCCAGAGGAAGACAGAGAGGAGGAAAGGTGCAGGTGGAGAGTAAGTGATAACATGGACAAGAGAGGAGGAGGAGAGACGAGGAAGAGCAACGGGAAGCCAGTGGGGAGAGGAGAGATTATAAATGGAGATGAAGGGCAGAGTGTAGGAAAGGGTAAAAAAACAGGAACAGTGAAGGGCAAAGAGGCAGCAGAGAATCTCTTCTTCTCTCAATGAATCATGCAGAAAAAAGTAAAACAGCGTTTCACATTCAAAGATTCTCAATAACCAAGATATGGAACCAAATATGGAGAAACGTGAACGACTGTGTCAAAGACAGACGGAGCCCGGAGCTCTTTTCCTCTTCCACAATTTTTTGAGATTATGTCATTACTCAAAAAAATAGAAACAGAGAAATGTGTCAGCGCCTCCAGCACAACTGAAATGAGGAAAGAGGGATGAAGAGGTGGAGGAGAGGAAGAACAGGATGAGATGTGCAAAGAACTGCTCATTTCTACAGCTTATGAATACATGGATTTCAGTAAATTATGTGTCTTTAAGCATCTAAGGATGTTTTCACACCTCAGAGTCCAGTAGAATCAGTTTGATTAGAAATCAAAACGGAAAGATTTGTGCCATGTGATTCTTTTTCTCTCTGCTCTTTGAGCGACCTGTTCCCCTCCTGGCCTGTGGGGGCGCTGCACCAAGAACCACTGGAGGAAACCACACAGAAACCTCTAAAGACACTGAGACCAACTTCCTTCTTCACCAGATGGAAACAAGATGGAGGATCAGATTTTAGTTTTGGAGGATTTTTCTTTAGTCTTTGGCTAAAGACCAGGAGCCATTTCTGCTGCTAGCGCTAGGCTAGCAGGTTAGCTTTGGTTGTATTTACCCAGAATGCCCTGCGCTGTAGTCCATTTTGGAGGGGTCTCCGGTCCACTTGACGTTCACATTAAACCGAACCAGAATTCACTTCAACCAAACCCAGACCGAGGTTCGGAGGACCAGAGGTCAGAGGTCAGAGATCGATTAGTGTTCACACCTCACCAAACGAACCGGGCATATTTGAATGAACCCAAATATTGAAACAGTTTCAGTCCAAGCCTATGGAATTATCCTGTACCTTAGCACCAATACTCGAAACAACTCCAGTTGATCTCATGTTACGCTATGCAACATAGCATAACATGCAACATAGCATAACATGCAACATAGAATGTTGCATGTTATGCTATGCAACATAGCATAACATGCAACATAGCATAACATGCAACATAGCATAACATGCAACATAGCATAACATGCAACATAGCATGTTGCATGTTAACCAGTGCCATGTTAAGATGGCACTGGTTAAGATTTACTCCTCTTGGAAGGTCAGATGCCAGAGGAGCTGCATCCTAACTCCAGATGTAGGAATGTTAACCTTTCAACCCCAGATGGTCAGGCTATCGAATGATATCACGGCAGAAGCACTTTAGCTTTAGCAATCTAAACTTTACGCTCTTAATTTCAAAATAAACACTCCAACAAAAGGACGCAAAGATGAGAAACATAATCAGGCAATAGGTGAATTTTCTATGAATAATTTGGAGTTTTATTCAACATAAATAATAACAGGTGAATCAGAGAATACTGAACCACAAACAGGCGGCGGTCCAGTGTACAAATATTTCTCCAAACTTTGTTTCTATTTTCATCCAAACCTGTAAGACACTAAAACCATATTTCATATTTACTCCTCTGTTCCAGATGGTGGAACAACATGGCAGCAATTTAAGCAAAACAGATGGTTCCTGGAAGAAAAGATGTCTATTCAACATCTTGTATTTTATTACATCTTAAATAAAATAGACACTGTTGATAGCAGCCTATCACAAAAAACTATTTATCCCAACCGGTTTTATTTAGCTGAATTCACGAGGAAAACATGAATAAAAACGGTTTAAAGAGCAACTAGCTGATCATTTTTCACACAACAGACGATCATCTAGAGAGGTTTTCTCAAACTAATCACTAAATTCATTCATTTTAAGTATTTGTAATCTGCAGTAAACATTTCTGTTTTTGTTTTCAATTTATCCACCAACCAATTTCAGACAAAGATTATAAAAATAAATATCAAAACAAGACTTAGAAAAAACAACCTGTAGAAATATTTATCAACACTTTCAAAATAAAGTCTTGATGTCCAGAAACAAATTTAAAAACAAATGTGTTTGTTTTGCTCAGTAGATTAGTAATGATTTAATGAACAGAGGAGGAAAAACGAACTGGGTTTGTCAGGATGAGAATTAAAATAAAAAAGGGAACGGAGTTCAGTCACACCTTCACTCTATCACTCCATCACAGCTTCACTGCAACTCCCTTCATCATTTCATCACATCAGAAATCAGATCAGATCCATTTCATGCTTTTCTCTACCAGCTTCTGTTGGATCTGCTGCAGATGAAACAAACTTATTTCACATAAAACATTTTCCTCAGATCTGAAATAACCTGCAAGTGGAACTGGAACTTTTTTATTGAAATCAAGGAATTAAAACTTAATACAAACTCCTGTTTGTCAATAACAATTATTTGTAAATAACAACATTTAATGTTAAGCCTGTAGAAATAAGCAGTAAATCAATTAATCGCATGATAATTTAAAACAAACTCCATAATTTCCATTGAGAGTGATTTATCGTTTCTCTCTTTCAACCAAAAACTGGATGATAAAAGTCTTCAGTTTTGCGCTTTATCTTTTTAAGGATAATTTGGTTTTTAGAGATTTCATAATTTGTTCTTGTATTTGTTGTTTTGTTTATTTATTTATTTATTTATTTATTTATGATATTTAAAATGTATTCCAGTTAAAGAGTTAAATGGTCATTAGATGTTTATTGATCGTTGAGAATGTGTTCTTGAATTATTAATATGCCATTATTATCATTATATTATTTGAAAATGGTCTCAAAACAATATTATTGTTTATCGCAATAAATCGCCCAGCGATATTTGCTACTGCGACAGACCTATTCATAAATGACACAAATCATTCTTAAAAGAAAAAACAAGCATTTAAAATAGTTTAAAAATGTTAAAATTCAGTATAATCAGCAACTTGGTTTATTTTTGCACCTGCAGAAACTCTGTAACATTTTTAACCCGCAGAGAAAAACCAACTCAAACCGCCTGCAGCTGGCAAACTGTCAGTGCCATGAAATCTGCTCAGTAGAAAAGGTTTTACAGATGCTGCTGTAATCCATCGCTGCATGTCTTCAGACGGTAGAAATAATGAAACTTTCAGCTGAATCTCTCTGGGAAATTCATTAAGTATTCTGTCTTCCCAGAGCTCTGAATCTGAGTGTGTGGCCTCTCGGTGCTACAAGCATTACAGGCTAGTCTGAGTATTTTCATTAGTTCCTCGAATGCCAGATAGAAACCACATGGGTATGTGGAGCAGCTGCTGGCAGATCTGGAAGGTCTGCCTCCCTCTGCCAAGCGGTTGGCACATCTGCCAGCCACCTTAACATCTGTATCTGCCTGATTCACGGCGTGTGTGAATCCAAACCTGCTTCCCCTCATGTACCAATCAGAATATTACAAGCTGTGATTCTGATCAGCAGCATTTCTGGTGTTTGGTAATTCCACCCGAGTAAATCAGACAAAGGAAGCCGGTTTTAAACTCGCTGGAGTTCTAGAAATAAAGCGTAAAGAGGAAGTGGGATTAAAGGTGAATTCACACCAATCCTGTTTCGTCTGTTTTAATCCAACTCCAGTCTGTTTGAAAATCTGGGTTGCTGAGGTGTGAACGCTAATCGACCTCTGACCTCTGACCTCGGGTCCTCCAAACCTCGGTCTGGTTTGGTTGAAGTAAACTCTGGTTCGGTTTGAATGTGAACGCCAAGCGGACCAGAGACCACTCCAAAAGCAGGAAGTGGACTACAGCGCAGGGCATTCTGAGTAAATACAACCAAAGCTAAAGTGCTAGCCTAGCGCTAGCAGCAGAAATGGTTCCTGGTCTTTAGCCAAAGACTAAACCGCTAAAATCTGATCCTCCATCTTGTTTCCATCTGGTGAAGAAGGAAGTTGCGCTCAGTGTCTTCAGAGGTTTCTGTGTCGTTTCCTGCAGCGCCCCCACAGGCCAGGAGGGGAACAGGCTGCTCACTTGGTTTGGTTGGTTTGACCGTTTAAAGCTTTTAGGTCACTTCAGAGTAAATAACCCAACAACCTGAAGCCCTCTAAACACTCTGGTATCGATAAATCCTACCTGACCACGGGTTCTGGGATGGCCTCCAGGTTGGCTGGGACCTGAACCCCCTTCTCCCACTCCTGTCTCCACGGGTCGGACAGAATGTAGAAGTCGTCTGGGCCGAGTTGGGCCGAGTCCGGCAGCTTCATGGCCGTGATGAAGTCTGTCCGAAACACCTGGAGGGAGAGACGGGGAAATGCTGCTAACTGACGTAAAAAAACACAAATCCACGAGCAGAAAAGTTTTTACAGTGCTGGTTTTACTCTACTGATGACGTTAAATCACTTTTTTATTTCCAGTAATGAGCAGGAAAGGAGAAAACACAAAGATTCCTTAGTTCGTAACCAAAAATTTGGACATGTTTAACTTCAAATTACCCCTAAAAAATATTTATTTAAACCAAAACAACCAACTACTGCAATTCCTGTTGTCTTCTTTCCTTTGATAAAGTCTAGACTTTCCACATAGAGCTTGGAAATGATGCAGATTTTCTCTTAAACAGCTTCATATATCCAGAAGAAATTCATCTGGATCCGTTTTTATTTTCCATTTGAATTAAAATCAACAAAAACTGTGTACAGCGTAACTGTAAGCAGACAGAACTCCTCGTCTGGGTCCAAATGCAACAGTCAGTCCAACACAAACAGACGAGCAGCATGTGAGAGCTGGACGGTTCACATGGAGCCTGAAGCTTCCTGACAGCTCAAACGGGCCTGAAGTGATGCATTTTATTCTGCTTCTCAATGTTACCTCCACTTAAAACAGCAACCCTAACAGGAACAAATAGTCTTTTAAATATCATTCATTCAAGTTTTACCAACATTTATATTCATATTTCACCTGTCCAACATTATAAATACAAACTGAAGACCAATGGGAAGACTTAAACATGAGATCACCACCAGTCACTGATGGCACTTTAAAGGTTAAGTTTTATGCAAAATTTATTTCTTGCACATTTTATGTGTTTCTCAGCTGATTCTAAAAACAAAGAACTTAAAAAAACACCTGGCAGTTTTTTGGCAATAAGTTCATGTTTTTTGGTGAGTGGAAAATCTGCTATTTTTAAAACGTCTCATTCAAGAGCCCAGCCAGTTACCTACCCGTCCCTTTGGTCAGCTGGTTTTCCTGCTGTATGCTCTGTACAACGGCTGCTGGAAACAAGAGTTTTGTTGCTGACTCACCATTCAGAAACCTTCATTTCAAAATTCATGGAAATATCTGAAAATGATAAATATGGGCAGTTTAAACTGTTAGCTAAGGGAAAGTGAACCAAACTACCGACTCCATAACGACTGTTTCTAATAAAACATTTGCTCCATAAAACATTGAAGTGAATCAATACATACACAATAATGAATAAAACCATATTTGTTTTAGTATGCAATGATTGGAGAGTTGGTTGTGTTTTGTGAGATAACACCAATAAATATGTGGTTATCTGCACCAATGGAGCAAAAAGAGACGCAGGCACTGACATACAGAGAGGAAAAAGGACGGAGGAGGAAGAATTAAAGGCAATCATTGCAGTAAAGTGTTGGCATTAACCTTTAAAGGTCAACACAAACAAAGCAGATGTAAATTCAGACGCATTTAAATCCTGCATGTAGGAGGTTTCCTGAAAAAACCCAGGTGTTTATGAGAGCTGGGGCAGCGGCTGCTCTCACACACTGAGCCTCTTCGCTCCGACTGGGACCTGCAGCAGCGACACCATCAGCCATGAAGAGACGCTAAACACAAGCAGCAACAACACAATGACTGAGGCCTCTGTTTATCGGATCCTCATTATATTTTATTTGTTGTGAATCTTCAAACTATCCTCTGAATTTCTAACTTCAGTCCATCCACTTATCTTCAGTTTGATGTCAGATCAAGAAGGAGGAACAAATTAGACAAGATGGCAACAACAAAAAGGCTCCAGTGTAACGAAGGTGACCTATGATGCTTCCTGGTGCAGGTTAGGATAGACTGGCCTAAACAAAACATGTTCATTACATTTTTTACATAACATCATTCCTAGATAATCAGTGCTGCCTGTTTTAGGGTCTCTGTCACTTTAAATCCAGATAAGCTGCTGCTGGTCACGCCCCCAACTCAACATTTACACTCACACATGAAAATGGCTGCTAACAGATGCACAATTATACAACAAGCATTAGTGGAGCCTCCTGCACAACCATCCAGAATGCAGCCCGTGGTTTCTGGATCTTGTGTTTTCCAGCAGCCATTGTACAGCAGGAAAACCCGCTGACCAAACGCAGGAGGTCACCTGGGGTTGCTAGGTAATGGGCTAGAGCTCTGATTGGGTTGCTAGGTGACAAGCAAAGCTCTGCTGTGGTTGCTAAGTAACGGTGATGTGTAACAGTGTAACAATCAGGAAGATGCTGTAACTTTTAACTTATTGACAAGAAATGGCTAGATGCTTTTTTGGAAGCATTTGAGACCCAAAATGTTCTTAAAGATTTATTTCTAACTATTATGCAATTACTTTTAATGAAAACAACTTCAGTTCCCATCATCTACAGAAAATACCCCAAAATGTCTGATTTTTACCCACGACAGCAGTCGGTTTGTTAGAGACGTTCAGTGATCAGAATAACAGCGTCTGTCCGTCCAGCCGCTCACTGGTCGAAAAGCCACCAGTGGAGAAGTCAGTGATGATGATTTAAGTGCAGTAAGAAGTGAAAGATGAGTCACAGTGCATGAAAGGCCTTAATGTAAAAAGCAGCATGGCTGCCTCAGCTGACGGCCAGGCCAACACAAACAAATAATAAACCCGAGCGAGAAGCGGTGTGTGTGACTGCGAGTGTGTGCTGAACAGCAGAACCTGCTCCAGCCGACAGTCCTGTCACTGATAGTGTTGCTGCTCCGCTGCAGGATTTTCTGCGTCTGAGTGCATGTTAGACGTAAAACCAAGGCTGTAACAGATCTTTTCTTTCCCCTTCAGCGAAACAAGCAGAACCGATAAAGACTCGGGGCGACCGGCTCCTCCCTCATCTCTCTCTTTTCTCTATACATCTTTGTGCTGCTGCTTTCATAGTTTGCTCTCCAGTGGAGAGAAAGAAAAGGAAATAAAGACTTGAGGAGACAGTAAGTGATGAGAAAACATAAAATCTAAAGTATATTAGGTAGTTAGGAAATAGATGGAGAGAGGGAAAAAACAACGGGTTAATGTGAATCAAGTAGAGCAGCGAAGGAAAAAAGAATGGGACGTCAGTATATCAGTTTTATTACTGTGTATTTGTACAGGAATGGCTGCAGCTAATTAATGTCTAGGAAACTCTATTACAAGCTCCTGCAGTTTTATGTTCTGCCCTCTCCCTGCCTCCCCTGCACACCCTGTTCATCTTTTCCTAACTCATTTCTTACAGAGAAAACACTTAGACTCCATCCTCCCTCACTGACGGTGACAAGACAGGAGGTTGTGTTAAAATGAGCTTATTTTACACAATAATACGTAAAAATAGAAACACTTTCCTCCACAAAAACAAATCAAGGGAAAAATCTGCCAGAGCTGATTTGATTTTTCTAACGTGTTTATCTTCTCAGAGTGAGTTAACGTCTGTGTTCCACGCAAAGACCAAAACAAAGAAATACATTTGGCATCTTTATTGTCACCGAGGAACTGATGAGGAGTCATGAGGCAACAAATGTCGTTTCTGGCTGCTTTCTGCTGGTGGACAGAGACTGTTGCATAATGAGGCTGAGGGGAACAATGGAAACTCTGTCGGTAATTACTTCAAAAGTGCATTTCGTTCTCCATCCATCACTTGATTTATTTGCAGCTTGAAACATTTTTCCACATCGATCAAACATAATAACCGCACTGCAGACGTGCAATTCAATTTTGCCATTTCCTTGCAGTCTTCCAAATTTTTACAAATCACAAAGAGTGGATAAAAATGCCAAGTGGATTTTCCAAATCCAACAAAAGATGGAAAGGACCAGCGAATTCCCAAAAGAAAATTTACTTAAGTATGCAACTATTTCATCTGTTTGTTGTTATACCACTTGGCGTTTCATAACACTTGTTCCATTGTCAAATAAATATTAGCTTTCCAAAAATGTAGGGTTAGATCTAACAATGTTATCCTCCGATAAATTCACATTACTTTTCATAAGAATCGTAGCAGCTTCTCAAAATCAAGAGTAAAGAAGCAACCTTACATTCCTATCGGTGCACCAGCTCAGTTAATCCGACTGAATCCAACTTTAGTCCGGTTTGCTTGTGAAGGTGTGAAACGAAACCAGACTAATGCGAACAAAAAAGCAAAGGTAGGCACACCTAAAAACCTCGGTCGCAGTTTGGTTGAAGTGAACTCTGAATGCAGATGTGAACAGCAAGCAGAACGAAGCAGGAAGTGGACCACAGCACAGGGCATTCTGGGTAATTCAACCAAAGCTAACCTGCTAGCCTAGCGCTAGCAGCAGAAATGGCTCCTGGTCTTTAGCCAAAGACTAAAGAGAAATCCTCCAACACTAAAATCNCAGTGTCTTCAGAGGGTTTTGTGTGGTTTCCTTCAGTGGTTCTTGGTGCAGCGCCCCCACAGGCCAGGAGGGGAACAGCTTGGTTTGACTCAGAGCCACAGCAGCTGGTGGAGTTCTGGTTTCTAATCAAATTGAGTCCAACTGACTATCATGAGGAAAACATCCTGTGCATCATTGTAGCAAATGCAGAAACAAAACAGAAACTGAGTCTTAGAAATTAATTTCATGTCATCTTTTTATTTTAGTTTATTTTACACAATTTGCATGTAATGTGAAGTAACATAAAACATTTTGCTTTCCAAAATGCTGTTGATTCCCTCATGCACCATGGATTTTACCACGTTAAATCTGCCATCTTCATGCTAACAAATAGCTTTGAGTTCAATCTTACAACTCAACCACCTGCACAAAAACATAACTGTGCTAACAGTTTTACTGAAATTAGTTCAAATTCAATATTATTTTTATGACTTGGCTCTCCACAGTTCATCATTTTATTTCATTTTTAAGGTTAAGAAATCTGAGAACTGAAACGTTCCATGCACAAATCTCACCTTGACCACTGCTGAACCCCTGACTCAGCTGGTTCTTACGCTGCATGCGGCCGACTACCTGTCTCGTCTTATTACGTGGCCTGACTCGTATCGCTCAACATCTGCAAGGCAGTGATAAATTAGCACTCTCCACTTCTTCCTGCGCTGAGCAGAACAGAAACCAATGAGGATGACAGCTGAAATCTGACATTTAAAACCAGGAAACACAAATCCAAGTAAAGATAGCACGCACATATACTAATGTATACACACGCACAGTAACAAAAGGAGACAAATACACACCAATACAAGGAACTGAACTGGATTAAACACACACAGAGAAAGAAATGTAAGCATTTCTATGTATACACAAGCAGAGACACACAGCACAGGTCCACCCACTAAATAGACCTTATTATGGTGCTGCTGAGTCAGTTTTCTTAAAGCGCAGCGATCGCACTTTAAATGCTTTCGAAGGCCAAAAGACAATAGTTTATCCTGAAAACAGGCCGGTTCATGTTTGGCTTTAAGAAGGATGAGAATCCAACACAAAGAGAAAGGTGATGCTTATCTGTGACTTCCTGCTGTTATTACTCTGCAGACTGTCCAGTTACATAGAACTAAAATAGAACTAATAAAGAACAGGAGACAAAAACATAAAAGGCAAACGTTTTAACAAAAGATTTGGTCAGTTGGTTGGTTGTTGGTTGTCTTGTTTGGTCAGTTGGTTGGTTGTCTTGTTTGGTCAGTTGGTTGGTTGTCTTGTTTGGTCAGTTGGTTGGTTGTCTTGTTTGGTCAGTTGGTTGGTTGTCTGTTTGGTCAGTTGGTTGGTTGTCTTGTTTGGTCAGTTGGTT
>CAEFZX010012720.1:0-21446 GCA_903066825.1 Alfaro cultratus | reverse complement strand
CAGTTGGTTGGTTGTTGGTTGTCTTGTTTGGTCAGTTGGTTGGTTGTTGGTTGTCTTGTTTGGTCAGTTGGTTGGTTGTTGGTTGTCTTGTTAGGTCAGTTGGTTGATTGTCTTGTTTGGCCAATTCAATATCTGTTATTTTAAATTCGAGTTCCTAGGGCATTTTAGTTTTCATGGACTGTAAGTATGAATGAAACTGCACAAGTATACCTTCTGCCAAGAAGAGAAATCTGAGGTAAAAAGGAATCAAACAGTAAAAATGGAGTGAGAAAGCACAATTAAAAGAAATTAGAATAGCAAAAGAGGAATTTTAGAAATGGAAGGGCAAGAAAAAGAAAAGATTAGTTTTGTCCTCCGGGCATCATGGCTACCTGGCTCTCCACAATGCGTCATGGCAGATGTCAGCTCACAGAGAGAAGAGGATAATTTTAGCAGCCACATCACAGCACAGGCTCTAATGATTGGCTGCTTGCAAGGGCCACAGGACTCAGGAAGAAGTGTGTGCATGTATGTGTGTGAGTGGTGAGTGGGTGATCATGAGTGAGAAAAAGACGAAGGAAAGAAAGGGCTTGATGAAAAAGTGTGAGAGAGAGAGAGGGGAAGGGCTGTGCTTGTGAGAGAGATCAGTGCATTAGTCCAGTGACTCAGAGATTTCAAACATGCACAAAGATGGGAATCCATCATCGCTCTCACTATGTCATATATTCAGTAAATTATAGGCTTCAGCTTTCATTTTTTAAGTGCACATCCAATTCTGTGCAATTTAAAATTCTGAGGTGAGTGAGGTTTCAGTGCGGTTAACATACAAAAGGAAACTGGGAAGATTTAAATGAATCCTAGTTTTCTTCCCTTAAGAGGCATTTTGTCATAAGCGATCTGCTGAGGCACAATTCAGTTCAGGATAAGTTACATTTATACTGATTATAAAGCCTTAAGAAACAGAGGGGTGACATTTGTTGACCGGCTGGTTGTCTCAGGCGGGAGGCTGGTCAGTTGGCTGATCTGTCGTCTACGGACGAGTGGGAGAATGCTTGGTCAGGAACTTGATGGTCAGGGTTGGGGACTTGTTTTTGGGTGAGTGGGTGACATGTAGTCCACTCAGTTGGTTGACTGTGGATGTGTTGGGGATTTATATGTCTGTTATCTATTAGTTGACTCTGGGTGGATTCGTGGTTTGGTTTATTGCTTAGTGTTTCTTTTCTGATGATGCCAAACTACATAAAGATTGTAGTAACAAAAGCAGAAAAACTCAAATGTCTTGTTTGTTTTTTTTGTTATGCAAGTAAAATTGTTAGAAAATGATTTAGTGTTTATGACTGTCTTTGAAGAAATCATGTTTAGAGCATTTTGTATTTATACAGTACAGTGTAAAATGCTTATAATGATGAAGCTGAAAGTCCAGTCACGAAATGTCAAATAGGTGCATCACTGCACAAATAGCAGCGATGTTTTGGTCTGTGGTTTTTTCCTGTTCTTCTCAAAAGCAATTCTCTTCCATAAATTGACTTCTGGCTATTTGACAGAGAGGATTTGGTTCAATTGACGCCTCTACAGGAATAAAACAGAAAGAATGAGATGGAAAAGGACAGACCAATGCAAAAGAGAAAGGAAGTACATTCAGTGTTTCCTGATGGTCACCCAGAACGGCTTTTACTTTGTACCATAATAGTTTCCTTCTTTTGGCCATTTTCACATATCACAAACTTTCACAACACAGAACAGAATGGCAGATATAGCTTTTATGAATAGTTCATAAATTTTCAAATGGGCTGAAATTTGTGCCAGTCCAGAAGTTTAATGTTTACTAACTCCACCACCTGCTTTATTCAGGAAAGTTTCTTAAAGGAAAATTTCTAACTGTTGGTTTGAGGTGAAGTTGAAAGATGAACAAATTATTCTAATTTATTAATCCACCTACTTTGTTCAATGCACCAAATACACTAGATAACTTCAGTTTAACAGCAGTTATCCGGTGGTGAAGATAAATGTCATACTTAGCAGAGTTTCACCAGTTACCTAGCAACCGCAATGAAGCCAGCCCGTTACCTAGCAACCGCAATGAAGCCAGCCCGTTACCTAGCAACCGCAATGAAGCCAGCCCGTTACCTAGCAACCGCAATGAAGCCAGCCCGTTACCTAGCAACCGCAATGAAGCCAGCCCGTTACCTAGCAACCGCAATGAAGCCAGCCCGTTACCTAGCAACCCCAGCTGATCTCCAGCGTTTGGTCAGCTAGTTTCCCCGCTGTCTGCACTGTACAATGGCTGCTGGAAAATACAAGAGTTTTGTTGTTGACTCATCATCCAGAAACCACTTGCTGCATTCTGGTTGGTTGTGCAGGAGGCTAGACTAATGCTTTTCAAAGATGCACGGTTGGAAAATTGTGCATGTGTTTGAAGTTATTTTCAGGTGCGAGTGTAAACGTTGAGTTGGGGGCGTGGCCAGCAGCAGCTTTTTTGGATTTAAAGTGACAGAGACCCTAAAACTGCTCAGACTGAAATCTCATCATCTATTAGTAATTTAGTGTAACAAATATAATGAACGTGTTTTGTATAGACCATTGACCTATTTTAACCTTTTCAAGGAAACAGATCAGATATATTAATGTAAAACTTTTTAAGACATTTTAAGGATGCGCAAACATCTTGATCAGGTAATTATTATTATGCTGGATGAAACAAGCCGATTTCAAATGTTTGCACCTTCAGACCCCGAATGGTTACTTACAAAACTAAGGTCAAGAGGAAGCAAAAGGATTAAAACGTCAAAACCACGACACTCCATTCCCCAGATATTTAAACAGCACTGATGTGTCAATCAGAAGATGTTTTTCTCCTTCTCCCTATAAATGGCATCAGACATATTTCAGATGGCAGGTTGTACAGATTGTTCTTTGTATGATTGCTGCAGATCAGGCACCCTGCAGAGCTCAGAGCACACAAGCCCGGAGGAACCTTTCGCTCGGTAACAAAACCAACCGTCTCCTGATGGATGAGAGGGAGGGAAGATACGCAAAAGCAAAAGTGGAGGCAGTCTGTGAGTTATTATGCAGCAACATCTCTCACTGACATGAATCAGTCAAATCAACACCCCTCACCAGCTTGACGCTTCTACAAATAAAGGACTTGATATGAATGTGAAAAAGATTTCCTGGTGCTCCTTCTAAAAACTCCTTTCTCCCTCTTAGATCTGCAAAATGTCACATCTGTAGCTATTATCCTGTCTTCATATAGTTCTGAGCTCTGAAAAGATACAGAGCCTACAATTTGTGGCCCTCATTAGCTTGAGACGAGACAGCGAACAAGTCCTTTTGAGGTTTGTCTGAACGCGGCTCCTCATCGCACGGCGCTGGCCTGAATGATTCGCGGAGCGACTGCGGCGCTCCCCTTCCACGCCAAGGGCAGGCTGATTGCCAACGCGCCGCTCAAAGGTCACGCAATTAAGCTTTGTTCCTGCTTCAATGCGGCTGCCGCTGACTGCGCTCAGTCTGAACAGATGTGATTTTTGGCCTCTATTGAGCTTTAAGAAATGTCACTGATTCATGCTTTCAATAAGGAAGAAGTAAAAAAGAAACAGTAGCTGAAATTATCTGTTAAATTTGTTAAAACTTGAAAACTAGTTAAATTTAGAAAAGGGTTCCATGATATCAGGAAAACATGCAATTGCACTTTGACTGCTGAAAATTGAGTTGCTGATATTAGTTCTAATTCACCCACATTTTTCCATGTCATTGTGGAGAGTTTCTACGGTGGCCCCTAAGAGACACAGAGAATTTGCTTTTGTTTTCTCGTAATAATTCCCGAGTCGCTTCATGAGGCATATTGAACACTGAAAGTCTTTCTGCTACAATATGAGGTTTTTCCATGTATGTTAAGTTTTATGCATTTTGGACACAAATGCATCACAAACTTTTGTTCAAAATGCAAAAGTCAAACAAGTCAAACATGCTTCCATCTCTTTCCATTCCTAGATATAAACAGAAACTCTCTGTAAAACAGAAAGAGTGAAAACAAACTTTCAAACTATTTGGACGACTTCAGCTTTAATTTCACACAATAATAAAGTCATGAGACAGAATATATTCAAATGTACATCTTTTGCTTAGTTTTAGATAGTTTTTTTATCAATTAATAAATAAATTAGTTGATGATTATTTGAATAAATGATTAATCTGATTAATCATTTCAACCCTACATCTGATACAACCAAATATTAATTTGAATAAACGTGTCAAAGCAAGAAGCAGAAGGACTGCATTTTATAAATATAATGGCTACAAATGTCCAACCTGAACAACAAATTAGATCAAATGTTTCCTTGTCTTGATGTTAGCACCAACATTCAGTCGGTAGAGTCAGAATTTGACCAAAGCAACATGAAACCATGGACTCGTCATACCGACCAGGATAATGCTTCATGCCTCAAATCATCTCAAACGTTCACATAATGAGTTCACTGTTCTCCAAACATCCAGATCCCACAGAGCGTCTCTGTTATGTGATGGAATGAGAGATTAGCGCCGTCGATGTGCAGCTGATAAATCTGCAGCAGCTGCACAAAGCCTCAGAGGAATATTTGCAATAGCTTGTTGAACATGTGCCGTAAAATAATTACAGCGGTTCTGGAGGAATTTACAGGAAAACAAAGGAGCAGATGTCAAATATAAATATTTAAAAAAGCAAAAATATCTTTAAAAAATGTGTATCAATGTACAAGTCAAAGTCTTACCATATTTCCATACAAACAAAAGTCTTTATTGTGGTCCAAAAACTTTAGAAAACATACAAGTTGGAAACAGAGCTGGATATTAAAATCAATTCTGAAACGATTAATGTGATTAATCAATTGTCAAAAAATCCACTAATTTAGTTATCAATTCATCATTAACTATAGATTACACCGTGTTCCAAATTATTATGCTAATTGGATTTAAGTGTCATTAAGATTAATTTTTTGTTGTGCTATTAAATTTATAGATGTTATTGTGTGTCAGGTTCTTTGAATCGTTATAATTAATTTCAGAGAGCTGGTTGATCAGTTTGTCTGCTGAGCTCAATTAAAGGAAGGATGTTCCACATTATTAAGCAGGCCACAGGTTTTCAGCAATATGGGAAAGAGAAAAGATCTCTGCTGATTAAAATCATCAGATAGTGTAGTTCCATATAACAAGGTATGAAAACATTAGATAGTTAATGAAAACTGAAACTTTATCATCGTACTGTGAAGAGATTTGTTCTGATTCAGAACAAAGATGGTTTGTACAGATAAAGACATAATGAGGAAAGTTCTGTTAAAATGACCTTACAAAGCAGCAAACAGTTACTAGAAGCTGCTGGAGCCTCAAGGTGGAGGATCGTCCAGAGGCTGGCGGTGCAGGAACCGACTATTGGGCCCCTAACCAGCTCACAAGCAGAACCGGTCCAGTGGGCCCAGCCGGACATGAAGATTCATTTTCAAACAGACTAGTTCACTGATGTCTGCTGTGCAGCCCTGGATGGTCCAGATGGACGCAGCAGTGGATCGGTGGTGGACGGCCACATGAAAAATCTGGCAACAGTTTACCCGATTAATCGCTCAGGAAAACGATTATTAAGATCATCGCTAGCTGCAGCTCTACCCATATCTAACCAGAGTTTCCCTCAGTGGATGATTAAAGCTGCATCGTTTTAACTTCCTACCACTGACTTTGGAAACCCCAAACCACTCGGTGGACAGAGAGGAGCTTTACGTTTCCTCTGCAGCTCTGAAGTGAGTGGCAGCGAAATGAGAGAGCAGGAATGTGAAAAGAAACTTTTCTCAATAAATAAACCTTAAAAACTGGGTCATAGACAAGAAATATTGAAGGAGACTTAAGAGGCAGAAGCCAATTTCCCCCCGCGGACTGCGAGGCAAATATCGTTCTGAGTATGGCAGCTCAGGCAGAGGATCTGGTGAAATGGAGGGTGGAGACGTGACCTAGTTTCACATTCGTGTGGCTGAAACAATCAAAACAGCTACATGATTAATGCTGCGTCTGCACACACTGAAACTTGATTCAGTTGTCACGCTTAAAGGAGCCGAATTCACCAAGACAGAAGAAAAAGAGGCAAGTTACGCAATGGCCGTTTCCAACCCGAAGACTGAACAGCATTTCATTCATCTGCTGCCGGTTCAGATGACACTAATATTGATCTGTCCCAGTTTATTTTTAATCACAGTAAAAACAACATAATGGTACTACAATAGAAACAAGTCTTTTTATAACCAAGCTTTTATAAGTACAACGACGTTATTGGTTTCACCATAAAGTCGGCTTTGCTGCGTCTAAATCAACATTTATTTAATTTATTAAAATTTGAAAGAACCATTTTTATAACAGAATACATTTGTTTAATCGAGCCCTAAAGAATTAGAAAACTAAATAAAATTTCTTCTAATGCAGAAAATGTGCATCATTTTAAGGTTTTGGATATCCAGTGAATTACAGCACAAAAAATAACAACTTTAATTGGTTGATTCTCTTCTAATCTATTTTTTTACATTGTAATGTCATAATAACTAAACAAAACACAGAAACTGTCCTATAGATATTTATACTCATCTTCACATCATGTAGGTCTGAACGATTAATCAGATTAATTGTGATTAATTGATTATTGAAATAATCGTCAACTAATTTAGTAATTGATTAATCGTTAACTCTAGTATAAAGACTAAAAAAAGAATATTTGCTGAAGGAATTATTGCCAGAGCAATAATTAAAATGAAAATGTAAAAATATATAAACATTTTGCATTTAACAAAAAAAACTGTCAATATGTTTTACCCAAAACTGAGTTCTAGTTTAACCCACTTCAAATTCTGTGAAAAAACATCATATTATCTTTTCCTATCCAATTGTTAATCAGTTAATCATAAAATTAATCAACAGATCAATAATCCAGCAGAAAAGTCTGAGCTTTTCACATGATTTTTTATTTACAAATGATTAATCGTTCTCTAAAGGAATGCTGTTACTGGATGTTAGGCAGTAAAATGTTCATTTTCTTCTTTTAAAAAAAGGAATTCAGTTATTTGCATTTTCTATGTATTTCAAATATTAAAAAGATTTAAAAGAAAAGTGCAGAATGTGCCATTTTGTAATCCAATTAATTGATTAATCGATAACTAAAACCGTCTCAATTTACAGGCTACCTCATAATGCTTCTTTAATAAATAACATTGACTCAGATTGTATTGTAATCGATTGTGTATAAATATTTTCCACCAAAAGGATTGAGAATATTAGAGGGATGGTCGTTTTTCCAGGGTTCAGTTTGTTTCATTTGACGAAGTTCATCAGCATTTCGGCCGCAGCAGCAAAAACAGGATTATATTAATCCTGGGAGATATAAAAATACTCATAAAATGCAGCATGTCAGTTTAATAGAGAGTCAGATGTGTTTGCAGATGATCTGACGATGACCTTTTACGGCTTTCACACTGGATTTGTACATAATTATATGTTTTTATATAAGATATCTTGTTGCTCTTGTAAATTATAGTACTTCTGTGTGAGGGTGTGATTAATAATCAACTTTTGTCAAAACAACTCATTAAATAAAAATACTCACCTTTAGGGCTTTAAAGTGTCCATAGTAACAACTCTATGACTTAGTGGCTTTTTGGGTATTGATTAAAGTATTTTACATTCTTTGTAAAATACTTTTACTTTAAATATGTTTTATTTAGAATAAAACATATAAATTAAATTAACATATCATTATATAGAAAGTAATTTGATTACGACTAATCAATCGTTAAATAATTTAGAAATTGATCAATATTTAACCTTTTGCTGCAAAGAAAATCAACATATTAAAAGAAAAGATTCAGCTGAAACTACAAAATGTATTTATATTTTACATTTAAGATAAAAAAAAACATCTTTGTTTGTAAATATGTTTACAAAGAAGCATCATCATTTTAGCTTCATCTGGTTTAGATTCACTACAGGAATGATGTCGTCTACCTGCTTCACGGTTCGACATATTTATTCAAATTAATATTTGGTTGCAATAGATGTAGGGTTGAAATGATTAATCAGATTCATCGTGATGAATCGATTAATCAAATAATCAACTAATTATTCATTAGAAAAAGGCAATTTAGCAGTAATGAAGCCTAAGCTGAACAGAACAGATGTAGATTTTCATCTAAAATAACAAACGTTTGTCTGTAAATATATTCTAGAAAGCCTCGTAAGGCATAGCTTTAGCTTCACCTTTAACTTTCCAGTTATTAATCAATTCATCTAAATAATGGCTGGTCAGCCAACACAGCATTGATGTCCAGCAGGAAGGCCTGAGATTTTCACATGTTGATGTTAGAAGGATGTTTTTAGCTGTAGATCAAGTGTTCACTAAAGGAATGCTGTTATTGCATTTTAGATATAAAAAGGGATATTTTTGTTTATTTGCATCTTTTAATGTAAAAACCAAAAAAATCTGTTTAAAGTTCCAGTTTTATATCTGATTAACTGTCAGAGTAATTGATTAGTTCAAGTAGAGAAACTCCATCATCCCTCCCAGCTGCTCAACCAGCCAGACTTTAGTAATTGTTATCATTTGAAAGCAATCCTGACTTTAGCAGCCATGTCTGCAGAAGGAGGAGGAAACACTCTTTGTGACTTGGCGCTGGAGAAGCTGGAAGGTGACAGTTTACTGCAACAGCTGGAGGCTGTGTGTGAATGTGTGCTGCACAGCGTGTCCGTCTGCAGTGTCTGTTAGCCATCGTTTCCCAGCCGGGATGTGCTCAGCTCTCCATCCGCTCACTGGGACTGGCAAACAGCGTGAGAGTTTGTGTGTGAGCAGAAAAAACTCTCAACTGTTTACATCTGGTTGCTGTGGCGAATCAGCGAACGCTAATGAGCCGCAGCAGCTGTTAGCATCCAAACTCAGCATTCCCGTATCTTCACACACGACTAGCTAAGCGTGTTTATCAAAGGTGACAAACTGAAAACTATTCTGGCTAGATTTAAAAACAATAACAAATATATTTCTGGTTGATCATCTTTTATCTATTTATGCTTTTATGATTCATTCTTCTTTGATTTTGCCCAGGTTTGTATGTTAATAAAAATCACAGGATGGTTGTTGTCCTTCCACTGTTAAAATAAATGAAACTTAAACCTGGATGAACACTTTGTATGATGTTAAACTGCCAACTTTTGCCTAATGGCTTCCTCTCCCCCATTAGCCTCTTTCCTGTCTGAATACTTTCAAATAAAGGCAACTACACAACAAAACCTCAAAAACAAAAAAGAAGTTAAAAACGCTGATAAAAGTGGATGTTTGCGGATATTTCATGTAGGTGTGAGTAAGAAATAAATGTCACCAGGTGAGTAATTATCTCCTGATTAAAATAATCCAGCTCTGATCTCAACAAAGATATGCTCATTTCTTCCTAAGGAGTGAAAACTGAAAGCTTTTGTTACGTAAACAGAAGAAAACAAAGCGGAGCAGCTAATCAGGTTCTATTCATCCGCTGCACAATGATTTTAATCAGCTGGCTGCTTTTCAGACTTCCTGAAGGAAAATCTTTTTCAAATCATCGAGTTCAGAGCGACAACAAATCTGTACACAACGGACTAAAAACAGACTCAATCTGATTCTTGCAAAGGTAAATTTTCACATTTTGTCACATTAAAACCACAAACTTTTATGGATTTAGTGTTTTGCATAAAAGATTTGTTTTATTTGAACTGAAAGATTTCAGATTTTATTTGGAAAGAAATTAGAAACACGTATTCTTCTCTGATCATACTGAACATTTTTACGGTTCTGCAGTTGTAGCATGATATAAAGTCAAAAGCTTCAGTAACTTAATGAGTCTGAACACTTTTGATGCCAATTGAGGAACATTTTTCCATTTCAGATAAATGTTTTTCTTGTTGATCCAAAATCGGTATTATCGGTATCAACCGACAAGAGTCTGATCTGTGCATCTCAATTTCCTCTGGCAGTAAAATATCTCAAACTTACTTAGTCACCTGACCTTTAGCTTCATAATTAACGTACAGAATCCTGTCAGATGATCATTAATGTCACCGTTTGTGACCGGTGGAAATATCGCTGCACTGCGCCGTCGCTCTGTCAAAGGTCTGACAGTAAAAAGTGTTTCTTAAACAAATCCAGTGCTTTGCTCTGAGCTTTGCACCTTCACACACTGAAGCTGCAGCACTGAGAAACAGATCGATCAGGAAGACAGCAGCACGGCTTCACACCGGCTCTGCTGTGTTGGGAAACCCCACCGACATCACTTCCTTCCTTCCTCCGTCGAACACCGGGAGGCGCTCAGACTGTCGCCTTTCCAGGCTGCTAAACGTTTCCAAAAGGAGAACAAGTTGTACAAATCTGACTTCATTATCCCGTCCTTTTAGCTTATTTAAAGAAACAAATAAAAACATTTCTCCAGACATTTGGTAAAAGATACGATTCCACCGACATTTAAACGAAGCTTTGTCTGTTTATGTTTCCAAACGTTTTCTACATTCACATCTAAAACTGGTTTTAATCAGAAGATTAAAGTTTAGCCTTCAACACATCCAGAACACAAAAGTAGCTCAAAATCGCAGATTAAAGATTAACATATTGATGATGACAGTTTGTCTGCTGTCATTTTCATTTTTATACATATCTTTTATACCACTGCTACTAATGATTATTTTATTAACCGAATATTCTGACATTTAATTGACTAATCAGATGAACAAATTGGTAATAATAACCTTTAATAACCCTAAAACTGGAGATTTTCATATTTTATACAATATTAGAAATACATAAAAAATGAAAATAATTCATTTTCTAATTTCAATAAGAAAATAAACTTTTTATTGCATAAAATGTAAAAGGTTCTAGTGCAAATATCTTAAGACAAAACTAAGATACAAGTAACATTCCAGCAAGATGTTTGAGGTTATTTTATGTAAATAATTCCTTAATATTGATGGAAAGATTCAAGTTCAAGATTATTTCACAAAAATGTTTGCTATAAGTTTAATAATCTGACAGTGGAACTAACAGTTTTTAAATCGGGATTTTGTGTTTTTGCAGTGTATTTGTTGATGCCGTGAGGTGTTACCTTAAAATAAATCCCCAAGTTGCTTCCAGTTAACTAAAATGTGAATTAAGCTCATCATCATCTGGGCTTCAGAAATAATTTGAAGACTTTATGAATTAGCAGAAAATAAATTCATTTTGGTTTAAATCAGGAAACTTTTGTCAGACAGTGAGAAAAAGAAAAGATGCATGTAAACATCTGCTTTCAACTGTAAATGATATACAACTGAAAACAATATGAAATAATGTCAAACTTTGATTTAGTTACTGGCACAAGATAGAAAAAAACAACAACTTGTGTGAAGTAAAGAGGGAGATGAAAGAGGATTTGAACACACTCTCCTCTGTGTGTGAGAGGAAATCCCCCCAGTACAAAGTGTGGAAATTCATCCTGCCGTCTGGTTACGTTGTGGCAGGCGCCGCCCAGTGCCTCTGAACCAACCCTAACCCTTGTTCCACGATGCAGCTATGCAGACTGACTCCCAGGAGGAGAAGAGCAGCGAGGTTTCTCTGACGAAGAGGAGTTCAGCTCTGGTCTCTGGAGACGAAGCTCGGCACTCTGCCTCTGCACCGCCACACAAACATTTCACCACAACGCGTTTTAAACCTTCCTAGTTCTCTGCAGTGAGCGTGTGTGCACTAGGAAGGCTGTCTTTACTCACAACCTCCATTTTTCTTTCTGTTTGCGTTGAATCAGCAGATTCACAAATCTGATGCCTGTTTGATTCCCGCTTCTCAATCTGCAACTTAAAGGTGATTACTAACGTTATCAGGTTAGGACAGATCTGTGATCTTTTGTACAATAATATCCAAAGTCCGACCCGGGGGCCATTTGCAGCCCTCAATCGTAATTTAAGATCGGATAAATTTGGTTTTTCAGGCAGTTGGAAAACAAAGTTTTGGTGCAATTTCCAAAAAACTTACAGGCTGTTTAACATCTTACAAAGCAACACACAGTATTCACCCAGATTCAGATTTAAATTTAATTCATCTTAATAGTAAAAGGGACAACAAACATTTTATTTTAGTGATTTTTACTAAAATAAAATCAGGCAAGAGTGAATCATAAAGCATAAATAGATAGAAGATGAACAACCTGAAGGAAATGGTTTGTCGTTTTTAAATCTGGTAAAACCTTTTGTGTTTTAAATCAGATTTCAGTCTGAGCTGTTTTAGGGTCTCTGTCACTTTAAATCCAGGCAGGCTGCTGCTGGCCACGCCCCCAACTCAATGTTTACACTCACACAACAAAATGGCAGCAAACAGATGCACTATTATACAACCGTACGTACCTCTTTGAAAAGCATTAGTGGAGCCTCCTGCACAACCAACCAGAATGCAGCAAGTGGTTTCTGGATGGTGAGTTGACAACAAAAATCTCATCTTTTCCAGCAGCCATTATACAGCATTTTAAATGACCCTTTTAAAGCCGCTGTGCAGTGCAGAAACCAAAAAACATTAACGCATTTTCAGAAATCAACTAGGTGTTTTTTAAATGCTTGGTTTGCTTACAGAAGCAGATGGAAGTCAAATAAAAGTACAAAACATGAAAAAAGAGAATTTTCCATAAATCCATCGTCTGTGCAGATAAACTTCCAGAACAGTTGCCATATTTCTGCAGTTGAACCAAAAAATAAAAGCAAAAATAAAACCTTTTACGATCTCTCTTCAGATGATATTTCTGACTGTCTTTTCTCTTTAATTTTATTTTTTATGCAACCTTTCTCATCACTCTCACAAAATGAAGCTGCAGGGCGTTTTGAAAGGGGACGTGGCCCCTGGCTCCTCGGCGGAGGCCCGGGTCAGAGCAGAGAGCTGCAGCGGTAATTACTGAGCGACTGATTGCTGACAGGACCTTCCAGCAGCCTGTGGTTAGCTGCATGGAGGCGAAGGAAGCCTGACACATGCTCTGCTGACGACTCGCACTCTCAGGGCAAAGATGTCATTTTCTCTTTCTGAAAGCTGCAAAAAACAACAAACTACGTCAACTCAGTCTGAGTCTCTGTGGAGGCGAACGGAGCAGATTATTTACCTCCTAAAACGTAGACGAACCATAGAAATAATTCTTGAAGGTGAATTTAAAAAGCAACCCGGCTGGAGTGGGAGGAATGTGTGATTGCATCAGTTCTCCAGTTCCCAACTGGATGATGCCGGTTTCTTCGGCAGGCTGGTCATTTGGGAGCGGAGGGGACGGAGCGGACGCTCCAACCCTGCGTTTAACCAACCCGTCCTTCCCAGCCGAGTGGGGCTGCTCAGCAGAACGTTCTGACACGGAGCAACGCTAACCGGACCGGCGCAGAACCTCACACTCTGACGCAGATTCAGGACAATGTCGTCTTATTTTAAAAGATGAATTAATACTCCTATGAATCTGCAGCATTAGAGCAAAAAACTAATGCAGAAGCTAATCAGCGAAGCGGAAGCAGCAGGATCCACTTCTAGCCAACACACACGGACAAAACATCGGCGTTTTGAGGGATTTTATAATGTAAAGTTCATAAAAATGAAGTTTCTCAGGCGTGCCGTGGTGGCGTAGGGGTTTTAGCGCGACCCACATTTGGAGGCCTTGAGTCCTCGACGCGGCCGTCGCGGGTTCGACTCCTCGACCCGACGACATTCACCGCATGTCTTCCCCCCTCTCCTTACCCCCTTCCTGTCAGCCTACTGTCAAAATAAGGGACACAAGAGCCCGCAAAAAGCCCCCTGGTGGGAAAAAATAAAAAGAAGTTTCTCTGTTTGCAAATGTATTTTATGAAAAAGGGACCGGACAAACATCTTTGTGTGAAATATAATACTGAAATATATTTAAATATAGAAATGTTTACTTCACATCAAATCGGTGAATAAGTTTTACATCCGAGATCTGAAGCTGAACAGAAATAAACCTTTAGACTGAGAGTCAGCGCACAGCTTCAGTTATTACAGATAGAAACCAGAGATCAGGATGACCTCTGACCTTAAAGAACAAGAGAAACTCATCCATGTGTTTATCTTCAGTCGCGTTTCTCAGGTCTTCTAGAGAAGCAGCACAAATCTGGAACAAACTTCCAGAAAACTACCAAACTGCTGAAACAGTTTCCATTACAACCAGCGCAAAAGCACAATTTCACAATTACAGTGTTTCCATTAAATAAAAAACAGGATTAAAATCACAATAAGTTGAATAAGTTTGACATGAAGATTCATCCTCCTGCAACTGCTTCCTGTCTTCTTCTTGTTTCCACCAGTAGCAACATCCTGTTCTGATCATGTGACTTGTGTTATTAAAAAATATTTTTTTTTTTTTAATTTCCATGTTTCCCATTAAGCTAAATTATTTTCAAAATATCAAATTATTTGGTCAGTTGAAATGCAGCTGCTGACGTCCTTTATATCAAAACTAAAATCACTTTAAACTGCCTGGAACCTGAACAATCAATCATCAATAATTGTTTTTAAATAATCAGAACTGGTCAAACTGGATCTCCAGTTAAATAAAACCCAAACCAGCAGCTGTCCTACCTCAGATGGTTTCTTGTGCGGGAGGCGGACCCAGGTGCTGCTGGTGCCGGTGTTCTTAGAGGACCTGGACCACGACGTCACCTGACCTGCAGGACCATTACAAACACAGATCAATAATCCGTTTCTGGTCCCTTTATGCCCACGATTGTAATTAAACAGAAAAACTCAGTTTGTTTGAGATGTGAAATCCTTCGCTGCAGTTTGTTAAAAAACTGGAGAAATGCCGAAACAATGATGAGGGCTTAACAATGAATCAGCAGGAAATCCTTAGAAAACAAACGTTATTATGGAGCTCAAAGTTTTTATCTTTTAAAATGAATTATTCTTTTATTTCTTATTTTATTTGTTATATAAAATAGATTACGAAGAATTTATAGGGTGTAAATTGGCCATTATTCCAATGTTATTTACATAATACATAATAATAATTACATAATAACATAATAATAATGGTTATTATTACCATGGGTCTGTAGTTTTTCCTGTTGTTAGGTTGTGATCATTTTGTTTATGTAAAATTACTTATTTGTTAGTATAGTATTTTGAAAAGACATATAAATTAAGTAAATGTTGACTCCTTTCAAACACTAAGCTGATTATTTTGTTCTTGGTTAATCATGAACGTTTTCTCTCGGCCGACTAGTTTTTAACAACTTGTTTGAATTAAATGAATAAATGAAATGGAAAAGCTTCCAAACAAACAGCGGCTGAAGGCTTTAACTGATGACGATCCATGAAAAGGTTAATTAGGTAACGACAATATAAATAACATCTTGTTAGCGCCCTGTTCCACTACGCTCCATTACGAGCTCATTAATACACAACTTAATTGTAATTAAGCAGAGGCTGCAGCCAGCATCCACCCACCACTTCACCCAGCAGCTCCACCGGGTTTCACTGCTTTACATCCGTCGCACTTCAACAGTCAAACCATGTCTGACTGAGTCTGCATACCGAAGAATGATAAATATAATTAGACAGCATCCTTTGGAATGAATATGGGTTTAATGTGGCACATCAGAGTCTGAGCGCCTGTGAGCCCTCAGACTCTGATGTTCCCTCAACATGCTCCCTCCATCGCCAGCAGAGCCGCCGCCATGCTGGCTTCACTCCTCAGCAGCTAGCGCCGACCGCTCAGGGAAGACATGCTGCCGCGCTGGCCTTCAGAGGTCACGACCTCTTCTACACAGAGATCACACACACACGGCGAAGGAATGTGTATTTATCGATGAGGATTCAGCCGTAAGCTTGTTGCTGTCAAAGATTAAAACCTTTTTGCCTTTAGTTGCTACAAATGACCTGAAACTCGTCTGAACAGGTCGCCTGGACAGGTCACCTGGACGGGTCGCCTGGACAGGTCACCTGGACAGGTCACCTGGACAGGTCGCCTGGACGGGTCACCTGGACGGGTCGCCTGGACGGGTCACCTGGACAGGTCGCCTGGACAGGTCGCCAGTCTGTCGCAGGGCAACACAGAAACACACACTCACACCTAGGGACAATTTAGAGAGACCAATTAACCTGACAGTCATGTTTTTGGACGATGGGAGGAAGCCGGAGTACCTGGAGAAAACCCACCATGCACAAGGAGAACATGCAAATCTGTGCAGAAAGACCCTGAGCCGGGAATCGAACCCAGGACCTTCTTGCTGCAAAGCAACAGAGCTACCAACTGCACCACTGTGCAGCCCCACTCAAAGATCAACAAAGGTTAAATAAACATTTAATGCTGGAACTGGGAGACATTTTAAATATCCAAAATAAATAAACAAAACAACAAATAAAATGATTTATAAAGTCTCTGCTGGTTGAGACCAAAACACCAGACTGAAAACTTTCATCTTCCAGTTTTTGGTAGAAAGAGAAAAACGATAAATCATGACTGAGATCGCTTTAATTTATCCTGCGATTAATTGATTTCTTGGCGTTGGCAGAGTGACGGGGGCATGATGAGGTCGTGTGTTTGGTTTTAGGCTCAGGTCAGCAGAACCGGTCCTGTCTGAAGGTTCCTGTGACCGACCCAGAGCAGTCGGGCCACACATCAGGAAAGAACCGGAGCAGCCGCTAACTCCACGCTGAAGCACCAAAATCTCCTAATGGGAGTTTGGTTCGCGCTCCAAACAGACAGGAAGCTCACGCTCAATTACTCTTAATGAGGAGCACATTGCTCTCCTCATGCAGCCAGGCAGAGTTCTCCAGGATCTGCAGAAACCATCAGACTTTCAGGTTCTGGTGAAGTAAGTCCAGCGTTAAAGAGCAACATGAGCACTGGTCCAGGGCTACATGAACAAAAAACCCATCAGAGCAAATATCACAGAACATCTGAACCAGAATGTGGGTGTAAAGATTTATATCTGTCTGCAAAACTCCATGTGCTAATCTTCTGCACACTGCACTGTAAAAACACTAAGTCTTACCAAGTATTCTGGTTTAGTTTCTACAGCAAATATCTTATAAGTGACTTTTCAGCAAGAAATAAGAGCTTCATTTAAGTAAATAATTCTTTAATATTGATGAGAAAGTTCTAGATTATTTAACTTATAACAAGACATTTTCCTATTTTATAAGTGAAATAATCTCATTTACTTCTATTGACTAAAAACAAGCTCATATATTTTACTGAAAAGTTCCTTGTAAGTTAGTTTTCTTTTATTTCAACTGTACTATTAACCAAACCATAAAATTTTATTTGTATAGCACATTTCAAAGAGCTTTATTACATATTACATATTAATGTAATATGTTCAAAAAAACATAAAAACACAAAGTCAGAGAAACACAGTCAACAATTGAAATATTACATTTTCCCATCAATACACATCATATTGTTGATTAATGTTTCATTTACTTTGTTTCAAAATCAACTCTCAGTAGGTGGGCTGTCAGCTGGAGTTTTTTCCAGATTTGCGGTGGATTAAGCTACGATACAAACTAAACAAACACAAAAAATACCAGGCAAGATTTTGTGTTTTTGCAGTGTAGCTCGGCTACCACATGGCAGCTGCTCGGCTCCGCCTCCGTGACCAGATAACCAAACATGCAGGCCAAGCCTACCATCATGGCTGCGTGTTAATTAGAAGCCGCACTCAGAGGCCCAGCAGCCAAAATTATCCTGGGCGTCCTTCAATTAGAAACCTGATAACCTCCAGTGAGGTCAGGAGGAAACGCAGAGCAGCACAAACAGCCCATTAAAGACGCTGCAAAATGCTGCACAGACCTGAGCCTGCAGGACACGACAGACAGACAGACCGGCAGACAGACAGACCGGCAGACAGACAGACCGGCAGACAGACCGGCAGACAGACCGGCAGACAGACCGGCAGACAGACAGACAGACAGACACAGACAGACAGGCAGACAGACAGACCGGCAGACAGACCGGCAGACAGACCGGCAGACAGACAGACAGACCGGCAGACAGACCGGCAGACAGACCGACAGACAGACAGACAGACCGGCAGACAGACAGACAGACAGACAGACAGACAGACCGGCAGACAGACCGACAGACAGACAGACAGGCAGGCAGACCGACAGACAGATAGACAGACAGACAGACAGACAGACCGACAGACAGACAGACAGACAGACCGACACAGACAGACAGACAGACAGACAGACAGACAGACAGACAGACAGACAGACAGACAGACAGAGGTCCGTTCGGCAGCGCCGCCAGAAAACAGCTTCACAATCACAAACAGAACCAGGCACTCACTGCTTACATTCACTTCAGTACTTTTTACTTTTACTTGAGTAATTTTATCCTGAAGTATTTCTGCTCTTACTTGAGTGACATTTCTGGATTTTCTTCCCACTGAATGAAAAACAAACATATTTAAACCAGAAACTCACCAGACACAGAAACACACCTACAGCTTCTGTTAAAGTTTCAGAAGATTTGAAACATCTTATTTTGGTTTATTTTGTCACTTATATGAATTACTGTCATTTTGTCCTTAAAATACCAAAATGTCCACTATACTTTATATTTTAGTTCATCCGATTACATAATTTTTAAATATTAAATGTTATTCAGTACCTGAGTTGACGTTTTACCAAATATTTTTTGCCTTTCTGAGTAAAAACATCTGGAGGAAGTTCTACTCTTACTTGAGTACGTAATATTTTGGCCTCCTCAGGACACAAATCATTACAAATGCTTCATTCTTTCTCTAAACTCCTGCAGAAATCTAATTTTTAATTGTCAGCAGTTCTCAAAACTCCATGTTTGACACCAAATGGGGATAATAAACTCTAATAAAATACATTTTCCACATCAGCAAGAGTAAAATGACCCTAAATATTTTGTTTCTGAAACATTATTTTTGCTGATGCTTCACAAATCGATCACATTGAAACTTTTTGTTTCTCTAGCACCAAGAAAACGATTCCTGTCAACTGGAAACCAAATAAATCACCACATACTGACATCTGGACAAACCGTCTTACTGAATATAAACATCTGGAAACATCAGGAAGATAAAATAGTTGGATTTATCGATATTTGGAAATCAGTTTTAGAAAATAAACACTTGGGGATGATGCAACACACGCCCCAAAAAACTAAAAGTAAAATATCTGCACTGATTAAATAAAGAAATATTCAGCCTAATATCTGTTACTGACTTTATTATTAATAAGTTAACTGAATTACTTTATTTTCTGGATATTGACTAAACATAAAAACTGATTTTATCTTATTTTAGCCATTAGCTAAAGTAATATTAGCATTTTTATAAAATGATACTTTGTCGATTCAGTGATTGATTTTTGCATTATTGATTATTAGATAGCAAAATGTGATTTTGTTAAGTACAAAATTGTATTTATTTGCTCCTCTGATTATGTTCTTTCAACAACTGAATATTTTTTGAGTCTGTATACTCCAGTTAACGATTAATCGATAACTAAATTAGTTGACGATTGCTTCAGTAATCGATTAATCATGGTTAATCTCATTAATCGCTCCAGCCCAAGTAAAAATTATTCCCCTTTTTATTTTTATTCCAATTTACAAAGAAAAGGGAGCTGAACCCAAATGTATCCCATACATCAAGCTTTTATTTTCATTCAACTTCCAGCTCCAGTTTTTGTTGGTTGAAATGAGGATAAAACAAACTCATGTTTGCATCTGTAACTAACAAAACCTTTAAAATTTTTATACTTGTGCCATGAATTCAGAGAAACTTCCACTTCCTGATAAAAACATCCACATTTCATCTTTCTTCCACTTACTGTCAGTGGTGTCAGAGTCGTTGCTGCTTGTGGAGTATTTCCTCCTCTTCTTTTCGCTCTCCATCTGTCAGCGGGGGGCGGCGGCACACCGGGGCGAGCGAGCGAGAGAGAGAGAGAGAAAATGACGAGTGAGAAGATGTTCGCTATGAAAACAGAAGAGTTAGCAGCAGAAAGCAGCGATCTGTCAGAGGAGAGACTTCACATATTCACACTAAAACATTTAAAACATTAGTGCGAGATAATTGAGCGACTCTTCTGAAAAAAAATTACTTTTAGGTGTATTTTACTTTTACTTGAGTAATTTTATTCTGGAGTATTTCTACTCTTACTTGAGTAAAGTTTTTGGGTTTTTTGACTTCAGTCCTGTTTAGTGAAACCAAACGAACCCAGAATAAAACAAAAAGGAAACAGAAAAACTTCCAAAAGCAGCTGCTTCATGAAAGACTTAGAAACGGTTTCAAAATCAGATCAAGCTCTTCTACTGGAAGAAAACTGGAAAAATACAACTTTCTTTAAAAACGATTGCGTTACATTGAAAAAGTTTAATGAGTTAATTAGATTTGGAGGCAACAAAGTCACTGAATACTAGAAATGAAAGGAGAAAGCAAAAAACTTTGAATGTTTCCTAAAAAGATTATAATTTGCAATAATTATCCTTTTAATTTTAAAAACAAATATAAAACCTACAAACCATTTGATACTCCTGCATTAAGGTGACGCACTGCAGGTTTACAGGAAGTAACAGAAGTAAAGATACTGCAGAAACTTGCAGAAAAACAGGGGAAATATCAAGTCAAAGAAATACTTAATACATCATAATCCTGTTTTATAAATCAAGTTCTCTTGCAGGAAAATCCAGAGAAATATTTCCATCCCATAGCTGCGTGATTTAATAAAACGGAAAGAAAGACTTCAGAAAGCCGGTGCTGCAGTTCGAAACAAAGATTAAATTCAGAGTCCTGTGAGTCAAACATGGTGATTAATCGTTAAGTTTTTGTTTTCTATCGTTGACTTAAAGTTAAAATCCAACTTTGTGAAAAGTGAAAGTTGGATTTTAACTTGTGAAAACAGCAGTTTGGCCTCAGAAAGACACTTTAATGGTTCTGCTTTTATTCTGAGTTTCACCGTGATGCATGAGTTTCTGTCCAGGGCTGCAGAGACGAAAAATGAAATGAAAGGAGGAAAAACAGCCGAGTGAAGACTGACGAAAAACAGAGAGCTGCTACGAATAAAAATAAATATTACAGGTGAGAAGGAGAAGGGAGAATAACAGAGAAATTAAGACAAAATGATCAGAAACGACCGGCAGCTGCAACCAACATTTAAATGACTTAAACTAAGCTTGGAATATTTTGTGTTATTCTGAAGATATGAATAAGTTCTCTCTCTCAGATATCAAATTCCATTTGAAAATAATCTCTTTGCTGAAATTTCAGCAAAATTAATTTCTGATTGGCCGATCAATACCTTCTGATGGCTCCTCTCCCAGAAACTTTGGTCTAATTTCTAAAAGCAAGATCTGTTGTCAATCAATAGGAAAAAAGTGGGTTGTGCTGTGGTGGCGCAGTGGTTTAGCACGCCCCACGTTTGGAGGCCTCAGTCCTCGACGCGGACGTCGCGGGTTCGA